>WKLE02004229.1:0-22712 GCA_014885115.2 Asterionellopsis glacialis | reverse complement strand
TCACTGCTTTGCCACTTGACAATGTTACGGTATAGCGATGAAGAAGCTGAATCATTAACGGGTGGTCCAAGAGTACGTCGTACAGGAGGTGGTGGTGGTCCTCAACATGAAAGAGTATTTGGTTCATCGTCACCACCTGCAGCTGCTACATTTGAAGATAGTAAACAAGATCGACGTTCCTTTGTCAGTCGGGTCGTGGGGGCGTGTTCGTGTTGTCCGAAGCAGCAGCAAGTTATTATTGAAAACGGACAATATTATCAAGATAATTATAATGATTTAAGTTGGAGATGTTCAGTCGGCACTCATGAAGATGATGGAATTTGGATGAACCGTAGTGACCAACCTGGAACAATCATGGGTAAGTTTTCTAGAGTGATTGACTGATTAATTAGAGCGCCAACAAACAGAAGAGTAGAGTTACCTGGCACTTTAAGCAGTCCCTGTCCTGCCCGAGCCGTTGGATAATAAAAGAATTGTTTTTAATAAGAGAAAAAGTGAATCTCTCTTTCTCACAACATTTTTAATTTCTCATGGATTGGTCTTCCATCCCTCCATAATGTAACCTTCCTTTGTTTCTCCTATTTAGCATTCATGGTTTGGATATTAATTGGTTATTCCGCATTGACCATTACATTGCTTGCACAACATAATAATTTACCACCTGTATTGGCGGGTGTGTATTGTACAATTTGTGCCTTGGCATTGGCAAGTCATGCGAAAACAAGTTTTTCAGATCCAGGTGCCGTACCACAGGGAGCTGTGCCTATTGAATCTGCATTTGATGATTCACATCCGCATCATATGTGTAGCGTATGTCAAACATATAAACCACCTAAATCACATCACTGTCGTATCTGTAATCGATGTATATCTAGTATGGACCATCATTGTCCATGGATGAACAATTGTGTGGGTGCCGCCAATTTGAGTAAGTACACGCTCATGAAATGTATGCACTTTTTTGTTTTCTTGGGTAAAGAGCCAAACCCTTACATAACAAGTGTTCTGCTTTGTCTTTTTTAATATTCTTGTAGAGCATTTCATATTATTTTTGTTTTATACATGGACAGGTTGTGCCTTTGCTCTACTAGTCTTTATGTGGAATTATTTTCTCTGTAATTCAGAGGATTGTATGTTTACACTTGTTTTAGTTCAATTAGTACGAGCCATGACTGTGATTTGTATTTCTGCACTCTTATTTACGTCGTCCATGTTGATGAATGTTACCTATGGTATTATGACGGGTATTGGTACAATTGATCGTCTCAAACACAAGGCGAACAATACAATAAATGTCACAGATGATGAACCGTTGGATTTGGAAGATATATTTGGTATTGGTGGTTATCATACATGGTTCATCCCAGTCGATCCCATCTTTCCAGATTATGATAGGGTTATGGGTTACAGTACAACACAACGTTTGTTGAGAGAACGAGAGCACAATCATCTTGGTGGTGGTGGTGGAGGTGCAGGATCATTATCATCTCAAAATGGTTCGTCTATACGACCATCCAGTTTCATAGGACAGTATGATCCAGTGTAATTTTAACAAGAAAAACAGTCAAAACAAAACGTTCGACGTGCCCCTTGCCTTTGGAAAAGACTGTTTTAGGTTTTTTCGGGGGGGGGGGCAGGCAATGTCAACTATATAGGAAAGAATTTGGGTGTGATGCTTTCAACAAACATATGTTTTGGCAAGTAAGCTATTTAACATTTTTATTTTAAAACGGTTACCCATAATATATTTTCTCATACTGGGTTAGGACTACAGGTATTGTATTCATAGTCTCCTAGCTAGCCCGTGTCAGCCCAGCCCAAAGTAAACTATGCAGTATTACTAGAAAATTTTTCTTACGGTCTTCAACATGGATCTCACTCTCGAGAAAGAATCTGAAAACTGCAAAGAGGGAGAATACTTCTTTAGCTCCGACCCAAGTGGAATCCCATTTTGTTTCGTAAACCAAACATGGTCATACTTCTTTTGGTCGTGACTGAAATAATGTTATAACTCACAATTGGTTTAGTATAAGTTCACAACTACCTCCACTTTGATGAATCCCAGCTTTGTTGCTCACATTTTTACTTGGAATAAATTAAATACAGATGTCATTGAAACTGCATTTTTGAAAAATATTCAAAACATGAAATATAATGAAAAAGAAAAACACTCCCGAGACAGAACAAAAAACAAAAATTTATACTATAGAGGTATAACCCAATCAGGTTTTAGTAAAAAAGTTAGTACCAGGTACCGTGTAGTACGGGTAAAACTACCAGATACCCCAGGTACGAACTAACTAGGTCCTCTCTCTAGAGAGAGAGAGAGTCTATCTTCTTTCAGATACATCCTACTACTGTGCCCTTGACTGTGCCTGTTATATTCAAGGTATTTATATTCAATAATATAAAGTGAACTATCTTTACGGTACCTGTACATGCCTTGTTAAGTACAGGTACTGTACAGAATATTTCAAAACAAGTAAGTCCTCCAGTACCTGTACCGAAATCAAACAATCCTTCCAGTGTCCATTGTACAGATGCAGTTTGGTTTGAAATTTTTATCAAAATCAGGGGCAGTACCCTCAGGTACACACACACTCTCTCTAGGAGGGACTATAACTGACTTGAAGTGCCGTCATCGTACAACTGAACAGATGACAGACAGTCCTCTCAGATCTCAGTTTTTCTCTCTCTCTAAATTCAAAAACTCATTATTCATTACACATCGAGTCTCTACTGGGATGAGAGGTCGGTAAAAAGTACCCAACGGTCGTTGTAAGAATAAGACCTTTTGGTACCTGTAGAAGAGACAAGCGTGAGTTCGGTAACAGGTACAGGTAGGACCTACCTGGTACAGGTAGGGTCTACCCAGGTACTGTACCAGGTACCTGGGTACGGATAGGTAGGTCCTAGGTACTGCGCTGGTAGTAGTAAGCAGTACATAGCTGGATGGGGTCGTGACCCGTTCAATTAAGTATAAGACTCTAGGACTAGAGAAGAGATTGGGGGTAGACTCCTCTACGTAGCGGATCTATTGTGCAAACCGGTAGTCTAGAGAGGGGCTCTCCACCACCACCAACAGAAGCATCTATCTTCAAACCGCATAGTAAAGAAGAACCTTCCTGCAGTGCAACTCTCTGTCCATTGCCTAAACGATTCCGGAAAACGAAGTTAAAGCTTTGTTCATTCATTTCTACAAGCAAGTGTCAAAGTTGTGATATTATCTTCTATAGTTTCATCCAATTGCTTTTAGAGAGTGAAATTGCGACATCGATCACTCCTAGGCTTTTTTCTAATTCATACAAATTCCTAATACGTTCAGAAAACATGTGTCAACTATCCTCCTCGTCATCTCCAAGCTCCGGCAATGCAGCGCCTAGAACCACTTCTGCTGAAACCGGTAAATCAACGGAGACGGATAGTGTTTTCAAACTAGAAAAAAAGGAAAAGGGTTTTGAATCACTTCCAAAATCTGTTCAATTCGCTGTACTTGTCGCCGGTGTATTTGTATTCTTTGGAACACACAATGTACTCCAAGAGGCTATGATGAAGATACCAGGATTTAATTACGGTGTAATGCTTGGTTATATGGAGGTCGTAGGGTAAGTCGATGCTGTTCATTAGTTCATTGTCTTTGGGTGGGAACAGCGCCATGGTCCAAAAGGTCGATCGTCCAACAACATTACGAGGGAGAAAATGTTTCAAGTCATTAATGACTATGTCTTTTCATCGTAGCTCCAGTACTAATTCTACTTTGCGATTTTTTTAGATGACCAGATTTTCGTTCGCTCACCTCAATCCTTTTTTTTGGCTTCAAATGTTTTTGCATCCCAAATATTATACACGACAACCCCATATTTTCACTCATAGTGTAACATTTTGTTCATTCTTCGAACGGAAGTATGTGTTTAAAGAAACCGGCAGAGTTGCACCGCTATCAGCGTATCCGCTCTTGACATTCTGCCTGTTGTCGTCGTCTGCACTTTCGAACATGGCACTTGATTACATTAACTTTCCAACCAAGGTTGTGTTTCGATCGTGCAAACTAATCCCAACAATGATGGTTGCATCTGTCCTAAATAAAAAAGTGTTCTCATCATCTCAGTATTCATGTGCAGTAGCTGTATGTGCTGGATTAGTCCTCTTTGCTGCGGCGGATTGGAAACTGGCACCGTCGTTTGATCCACTTGGAATTATTCTGGTTACACTCAGTGTTTGTGCGGATGCATTTTTGCCTAATGCACAAGAAAGATTATTCAATCTGGGGTCATCACGACTGGAAGTTACACTTTATACAAATTTTTTCACTCTCATTGCCATGACATGCACAACTTACCTTTCGGGTGATTTGGTTGGAATTATTCAACATGCCATGAGAGACCAAAAGTTGGCTTTGTATATGCTCATTTACACAAGTGTAGCATACGTAGCAATCTCATGCCACATGAACGTCGTGAAGCGATTCGGAGGAGTTGTAGCAGTTTGTGTCGCAACAGCGCGGAAGGGTATGACGCTTGTTCTTAGCTTCATGTTGTTTCCAAAAGCATTTTCATGGTACTATGTTTGGGGTTCCCTACTGGTGCTAGGAGGGTTAATGATTTCTTCTCTCATAAAAATTAGAGAAAAACAAAACAAAATTTCTGAAAGTGGAGATATCAAAAGGAAAAATAGTGATACAGATCTCCCGATTTGTGACAAGATACTGGGAGATGCCACATCTGCCGAGGAAATTCCTTACTCGCATGACGAAGAAAAGGGTGCTTTATTGCATCACCAGAGTCGGCGATGAAAATGATTCACTAATTAATCATATGCTAAGTTCTTGAACTTCACAAGCTCCAAAGAGCAATCAAAATCGTTTTTTACTTCCCCCAAACAACAAAAAAGACTGGGAAAGCTAGTCGGTTAAAAATAATGTAAACCACTTAAAAAATGCTAATATGCAAGACACTTATAGAGGACGTCTGTGACTGCCTGCATTGTTAGCAACGTGGTAAAAAATGAATGATTTTCAAAATGGTTGTTCGTTCTGCTACGAACCATTCGCTGACTTTTCCATTACCAGCCCGAGCAAACCAATACGCAGGCTAACCCAAACTTGCAGTGTGCTGCCAAATTACTTGATGGACAAAAAAACTACCTGAGGCATCGAGCGCAGAGCTCATGTTACCAAGCTCGCCACTCACCACGCAGACGTTGGTCATATTCTATGAAATAGGTGCAGTGTAGTATAGCTACTATAGTATTGTTCTCATCGATGTTGTATTGTACTGTACACAACAAGAACCTAAAAACAACTTGAAATATAAAATTTTGGATATTTTTGGTGGTATGGTAGTTCTACGTGTACAGGCATTATAGGACAGGTTCCAGGTTGCCCTCTAAGACGCAATACCACATTGCTTAGCTCCAGCTTATATTTTTGTACCTCGACAAGCAACCTGAAGCTTGCCAAAATGGGCAACATTGCTCGTTTGTTGAGGGGGCAACCTGTAGTATGCAACCATTTTTAGTCCAAGATGATCACTCCATCTGATGTCAGAAAGCCTACAAAAGTGTGATATACTATTTCCAGAATTAGATTATGTACAAATCTAAACTGCTTCACAAACACATTAACAATTGAAGTTTGTAGCAATCAGACCTGAAGGTCAGATGATTTATTTTGCTTATTTCAAAAATTCATTCAAAGACCCATGATAGGATATAGAAAATATATTGTATCACATTAGAAACACAACACATTTTTCTGATCTTTTGAGCTAAGAAACACACTGTTGCAATCTGTATGTTATTTTGTAATATACATTTTTAAGGCCCTCCATCTTTTGAAAATGTTCTGCTTTTTTGCTTTGTGAGTCATGTATTACTGCACTGTGGTGCTATTAAAAATCATAGCTGGAGCAAGTAGGTGCAAGAAATGATATGTAAAACTAGGCCTAAAAAAGGTTTAGAAGGAAAGAAAAATGGTGTACTGCTATGAAAATGAACCAGCTTCCCTTTCTGCTAGAGCATAAATAGCCTCACAATACTTGTACATGAGAGTGGTGTTCTTTGAAGACTATATGTGTTGCATATATACTACTATATCTGTTAATAATTCAATTATATCTCAGTTTAGTAACTGACTGTCCCCATGCCTAAGGGTAACACACCACAGCAGTCATAACAAGAGTAAGTTTTGCCACTTTCATTGCATTATCATATTATGAATGGTTACTAAAAAATTTGTACTAAACCATGATAGTAAAGCATGGGCCATCAAGTAGTGAGCGGGCCCGGTTGTGATATGCTGACCGCAAATCACTTGGTCCAGATTGTTGAACCAATACAGTAGTTACCTAGGAGATCCGTGACTAAAGTAGGGGAACTCCATAGTATACTTCTCTTTGGAGTTTTGATCTCCGGGATTAGATAGGAGGCTGACTTTGGCGTACTGCGCTTTAGCTAGCTTCTGCTCTTCCATACTTGAAATTTCATGTGGGATAGGAGGCAGCAGGTAGCTTCAACCATTGCCTTGGTTAGGTGTAGCAACTTTCATGGTTGAGTTGTTTGAAATCAGAATAATATTGGATAGTTACTTACTGCTTTTTGCATGGAGTGTTAACACTATGCACTATGCTGACAACAATATTGAAAAGTGATAGAAAATAGACTGAGTTTTGTTAGAGTGAATAAATTATGAGCTATTTTAACTAGTTGCTAAAAATAGTCAACAATCTACCAATTTGTCTTCTTGACCAATTTACAGTACGGGATCCTATGATGGATCTACTTAGAGTTCGGTTCCAATGGAGTTTGGTTTTACCATGTGAACCAAACTCTCCAAGGCAGCCAATGAGAGTCTTCCGCACCAGTGCATCATCATGTTCCAGCATGATGCATCATGCTTCTGCTGCGGAGTGGATTTTGATATGTTTTGCTTGTGATGTCAGCGTTTGCATGTATGCAGTGCATCACCGCATGTTTGCATCCGTCTGCTCAATGATGTCATCATGTCATCTCATCTATCCTTGTCCGTGACATCATCACATCACTACAGTTGATTGACATTATTGCGCGAGTCTTGCAACTTGCTTACTGCACACTGCACATATTAACAAGAAAGGCCTCTGACAACAAGTGGATCCACAATATGTTAGTGGCTTTAGGAGTGGGTACTAATGACAAGGACAACAATAACAAGTCATTGTTCAATTTACTTACATACTTTGCAACAACTGATCTTTACAAGGATATTTGGGACAAGCTTGTCACTCTGAATGGATTTACATTGCCCAAAATAGATGCACATGGAACCAAAGCAGTCCAATTAATGTGTAATCTGAACACTAGTGAAATGCAAAGTCTCAGAAGCTGCCTGCATATGGAAATTGGGTCATCAATTTTTAGTTCCAAGTTTCAAGTGAATTTGGTTCTCAACCTAGAATACATACAACCAGTGACAGACAAACACAAGCATGGCAGTAAGGGGATTTCCTTCTCTTACAGATCCCTCAAAGAATGTCTGCAACTTTGGTTAAAAACACAAATGCAAAAAGACAGTGAGTATTTACCCTTTTCTAATATTGATGTCTGTATCAATTTAGATCATGGCAAGGGCCACAGCAGAATTTCCACAAACTTTATAGGGAGATACAAGGATGCATCTGGTACTTGGCAATCAACTAGCTATCCATGTGCCTTTGGGAATGCAGAATGCAAAAAAAGAAACACAAGCATCATTAGGAACACATTTGGTAAACTTTTGGATAATGATATGATGATGTTCATCAAAGAAAAGTACCTGTTGTTGGGTGAAAACAAGGAGGACCTTTCATATGGAACCCTGCAGGAAATTGCTAGTCAACCAGCCAATGTGTCTGCTGCTACGGGAGCTCTGGATGGTGGTGCACATACTGTGATCTGTTTAGGGATCACTGGCAGGAGTATCACCATGATCTGGGGGCTCCCTGGACTATTACAAAATTGATTGAACATTTGGACAAAATTGTCAATCTATAGGATAGTGGAGATAAGATTACAGCCCAAGAGTGAAAGGGGGTTAAAGAGCATCCTCTTTTCAAAGCAGTACCTGTGTCAAAATACATATGCCCCATTCTGCACATAACCATTGGCAAAGGAAACAATGTGGTAGATAACCTGCTGGAGGAGAGCTGAAATGTATACCCCTGAATTTACTTTGGCCAAAAGAGCATATAGCAAGAGCCTGTATGACTATGACATTGCAAAACAAGAACTTGTGTCATTCAATATGTACAATCTTGAGTATCTAAAACATCTTAAGAAGGAGAACTGACAAATCAAAACCTTTGAAGTACAGGAAAGGAGTATAATTGAATCAGAGTTAAATGATTTGTTACAAGAACAATTAACCCTGCAATCAAGAACAGAGGAAACAGATCAAGAAAAAGAACAGTGTAAAACCTGTTTTCAGAATCAAGAAGAGAAGAAAGAAAATTCAAAAGCTTGGGGACAGCCACTCAGAGCAAAGTTTGATGAAATACTTTTTAACCATGCTATAGATAGAAGTGCTGCTTTGCACTACACCTCACTATGTGAGTTGTATCCTTAATGATAGTGCTAATACGCGCATCCATGCACAGACGGATCAGTTGGACAGACGATGGTGAAGTGGACAGACGGACGTTGATGACGTGGCAGATTGTTGGTGATGGACGGACGATGATGACGTGGCATATGATGTTGTTGTGACGTCACCATCGACAAGTTGTGATGACGTTGTTATGACGTCATCATTGGTAGATTGTTGTGACGTTGTTGTGACGTCATTATCGACAGATGGCTGTGACGTTGTTGTGATGTCACCATCACTCAAGGAATGTTGTTACGTGGCAGTTCGCCTGACTCATGGAGGTTTTACCGGTTACTAACCTTTCCTCCAGAAATATCAGAATATCAAAAATAGAATCCTTTTAAACTAGTCATAATTAATTTACATTACCAAACAACAAGTCTTCTCTTGTCTCTTGTGTAATCCCTGAGTTGATTGTCGCAACCCGACATGCCGTGTGCACCGGCATAGGGCATGCTTTTGGTGGGGCATTGGATGGGAATGATTGTAGAAAGCTGATGGGTAAGGCACAGGATATTGTAGGAGAGTTCATGCTCTTTGTTCTAGACCAGGGAGAGTCTAGAGCAGAGGGTATCAGTGATGAAAAAATCACCCAGGTTTGCTGGGCACACATCAGGTATCTGAGTGCCCTTGACAGTTTTTGAGTAAGAACATACTCACCAAGAGATACAAGTTCACAGAGGAGATGGAAGGACAACACTGGATTATAGAAACAAGGTAATGCAATTGGAAAGATATATAGAATTGTCAACAACCCCCAAAAGTCACATGATTGAAGACCATGCCTGCAAACAACAGCAGGATTTGAAAGGAATTGGAGGTTTGGATGAGTCCTTTGGTGAACAAAATCACCAAATTGAAACTAGTAGAGGTGATGTGAGGTATGGATTCACTAGGGATTTTGGAAAGAAAGAGAAAATAAAGGCACAGGAGGGTGTACAGATGAATTGTGTCAAAGTCAAATAAAGATTGAACAGATACAAAAGAAACATGAAAAGCCATGTTTGAAGAAGAACAATAGAAGGAAAAGACAAATTGAAGAAGCAGCTCTTGAAAAAGTCATAAAATGATTGAAGGCAAGGGAAGATGTGTTAAATTACACAGTACCAAAACAAAAAATGGAGAGTATTAGGGAGACTTTATGAAATTAATGCAAAATGGTAGAAACCAATGATGATAATTAGTAATTAGTAACATTGTATTCTTATTTTTATCATAACTATTATTGTTACTACTATGTTTCCTTTCTACTAGTATTGAATTGTTCTTTGTTCGTGTTGATTTTCATAAGGATTCAAAACAGATTGCCTCCAACTACATCAACATAGGCACCATTCATGAGTAATTTCTCATGTAGGTGATGTACATTACAATTCCAAAAGTTTAAATGTATAGCATTGAAACTCTACCTAAAGCCATTGTCCTGCCCATCAACAACCCTTAAAAATGAAACTCTTTCCAACAACAGAACTTTAAATTTTTGTATAGAACTATTAAGCATGGCCAAAAAGATTTGTGGTGACCATGCTGAGGCATGGTAACAACCAATTCAATTGAGTAATCATTATTTGTTTCTCAGTCTTCTCTGTTCTCATCTGTTCTCAACTGTATCATCAAGAGTATGAATAATCACCTCCATTTCCACAAACCCACTTCCATCATCTCTCTTAAATTTGTTGGGTTGATATTGTTCTTGTTTTGATCTTTGGAACTGCAGTTGTGGATGCTCTAACAACATCAACAACTGAGAAATTGCTTGCATTTCTCATGTCATAGACGTCAACTGCATCAGTTAGCTCCAACATTCCCCTGTGCCTTGCGCTCCTTGGTTTTTCTTCATTTCTTTGCAGGTCACGATTAGCATTGTTGTAGGATGAGTATGATATCATTTTTATAAATGGTTGATTATTCTAAAGGCCAACAGAAGAGGTTATTGCCATTGTCATCGTCAACTTTTTGGCTGTCGAATTGTTGCTGTTGTGAAAGAGAGAAAAAAGATCACTTGTGTAGACTTCTACACATATGTACTGGAGGTCCTTGTCTGTTTTGGTCCGAAAAAATATAATGTAGCAGTTCTACAGATCCGTTACCAGTAGGAGCTTTTTGGACGACCGTGAACGTTACGTGGTACCGTTATAATAACATCATGTGGTACATGGTCCATGAGGACACATGCCAAATACGGCTATGCCCAATATGCAACCCCAACGAACGAGCTAAAGCTGTCATTCAAAGAGCAGAACGAGACTGGAAGAAGAAACCAGGTTTCAAAGAAGCTCTCGAAGAAGCAAAAGCTAAAAATTGGAAACGTATTAACGAAAACAGAGTATCCTGTACCTTGTGCGAGACAAGAATCATAACCAAACCAAATGAAGGATGGTACGAAAGACAATTTAATGGAGAATCAATCATCCTATGTGAAGACTGCATGACAGGAGGCGAATGGATACAGTACAACAAGAAAGGATGGAAAATTCAAAGAATTAGCAAAATGGACACCACCACATCAATTGAGAAATACGTTATGAACAAGACCAAACACATCTACGTACCAAGAGCGATACTAAATGACAACAACAGGAAAGAAGTCCCCTCACAAATCATAGAAATGATGAAAGAGGAAAACTACTCCGAATTCGGAATCAATATCGTAAAATCAGACTATGAACATAACGGAATCATATTTGATAAAAACGGAAACGTAGAGAACAGGAACAACAAACGCAGATACGGCAGACCAGTAATAACGAAAAACAAGGAAGGAAAGAGGACTAAAACCACTGAAATAGCAAAGGATGTGTCAATTGAAAAAATTGCAGTACAACCGAATACACCGAAAAATACAAAAAACACACTTAAAAACACCACAAACACACGCGCGCGTCTGAACGAAGACGCGCAAACAGAAACGAGAATTTAGAAAATAGCATAGGCTTATAACCCAATAAGGTTTAGAACAGAGTTAGTATTGAATAGTTCCGGAATAACCTCCATGTCGATCCTTATTTAGGATATGACATGAAGGTCCTGTAAAATATCCGAGTTTTTGTAAACGATATCTTGTAAATACCTTGTACAGAACCTCATACAGTACCAGTTACAGTAATAATCAATATGAAGGTTTGTTTAGCATGCGCTGTATCACAAATAAATGCATCACCCCAGCCCCTGTAGTCGCAAATTACATCAAGGGTTAGAACCTGTCGTCAATTCAACTCTACATGTAACGTTCTCAAAAAACTTATTTTTTTATACATATACGCCAGTATGTATTAATAATATGTTTATGTATCGTGTATCGTTCGCCATATTATATTGATTTTGATTCTTAAGAAATAGCGCGTGCGAGGTCAACCATGTCAGACACAAACACCAATAGGAATCCACTACGACCTGAAGGCAATATTATTTTTCAAAATTACCTGTAATTATGCCCAAATTTTCAGAAAACCATTCTTCCAGAAGAATTGATATCTTCTCCATGCATTACTGTAAAGTTTTTCTGAATCCTGTTCACAGGTAGTTCAACTACCCTATCATGTACCTGGTACTATTACAGATTACCATGTACCAGCTCTAGTACCTGTACCAGGTACAGGTATGTACAGATATCGTATGGTCTACAGGTAAATACCTGTACCAGGTACCAGGTACTATAGCTGTGAGTGAGGCATCATCATTCATCATAAATCATAACATCATGTTATGAAAGCACAGGTAGGAAATGACCGCTGGTCCTGGAGAGCCCCCTGATAACTAGACTATAAAATAATCCTCGATTCAGCATTTCATTCACACTTCTTGTTTGTCTGCACCCAAAATAAGAGATTTTCTCTTTTTACTTTTTACTCGATCACAGAATCACACTGCACAACACAAAAAGCCCAACAAACGCCAAAAAGTCTGAGATATCTGTTGCCAAAAACAACAAGAGTACCAATTGATGAAAACATGGACCTCGCACTGAAATTCAATAACCTAGGTGTAGACCTGTTCAATTGCGGCGGGCGGAAAGAAGCTTGGCAACTTTTCAAGGCGGCACTTGAGGTTAAGCTTTTTTTGACGCGAGTACACAACCCTCCAGCAGATTTCATTCGTCAAAGTTTACAAGACAATGACCATATAAGAGCTGCCTATCAATATCTGACAGATAGAGACTCTTTGATAAGTGATACAAAATTGATGAATAGTCAAAGCACTGGTCCTCAAGATAATTTTGCTTACTTTGTTTATCTTAGAGGGATGAAAATAAGGGATGAAATGTTATTTAAGCAGGCACAGAACACGAGCCAAGATATATTCTCCGCAATCATACTCTACAATGTTGCCCTTGTTGATCATGCTGAATGCCTGGAAGGGCCAGATAGCAAGTCAAAAATTACTCTTGCTCGCCTAAACAAGGCTACAAAATTGTATAATATGGCGCTTGACCTAATTTTGACGGAGCCTGGAGCAACGGATCTACGAGTATTAACAACAAACAATCTGGGAGCAATATATTTCGAGCTTGGTGATTATTCGAATGCAGCCCAGTATTTTGCACAGCTACGATCTTCACTTTCAGATGAAACTTATCAAAATGAAAGCAACAAGGTAGTTACAATGGACTCTGGTTGTTTATTATACCTCACAATGAACGTGCTTTACCTCCGAGAGCCAACACTCGCAAGTGCTGCGTGATACTAGCATTATTATCTCACAAAATAGATGATAAATGTAATTGACAAAATACGAGAGTAATTAAAAAAAAATTACAGCGTTTTTTTAAAAACATAAATTTCAACAGCTAAACGCTACTTTCTCTAGGCACTGTACGACTAACATAAGACCCATCATATCATTTATTTTTCTTCACCCACCCGCCGCGCAAGCATCATTTATGTTAATTTCTGAAATCATCATTAACTGTATTGTCTTTAAGCAATCTAGCAATCTGTATCTATAACGGTACTTTTCATTAAAGGCGTTTAAGGAAGCCCCGCTGGGGGCGCGGGTAAAATCCAAATAAATCGCCTACTTCTACTAGAGGAATAGGAATAAAAAGGTACAACTCTACGGTGTGTACGTTGTGGATTACTTCCGCTGTATTTTATATTATATGAAAATATAAAGTGCACTACTTGTTATTTTATTATCAGGTTTTGATTGTATCTTTTTGATCATATTACACCCCCATCATTGAGAGTAGTACTGATACTACATTGCAAGTTGTATGATGCTTCGAAAAAGAAAACGAATTTCCATTTTCTCACACCTATACAGAATATAATTGGAGAGTCCCGGGTTCAAACGTCATAAGTATTTGTAGACCAATAAAAAGTAGAGTAATGTGCTAAGTTTTCTGTTGCCGGAAGCAATATCGAAAACGCACTTGCTACTTACTTTTGACAGAAATACGAGAAACAGGTAATTCACGGACAGTATTTTAAGTATTAAAACCAGTACACAACTTGCTATTGTACCAGGTATTGATTGTATCTTTTTGATCATATTAGCAGGTACACCCCCATCATTGAGAGTATTACCTGTACTGATACTACAACATCATAAGTTGTATCATGCTTTGAAAAAGAAAACAGGTTTTCAGAATTTCCACTTTTTTCACTCTTACCTGCTGGTAATACAGAATATGATTGGAGAGTACCGGGTTCAAACGTCATACGTAGTTTATTCATAGACCAATAAAAAGTAGAGTACCTTTAGAGTTCTCTATAATTTTCGTATGTTCAAATGCTGTAGGATTCAATAAATACAAACTGGCCTATCAGAGATAGCCAGCTGTGTTCCTTGTTGTCCAGTCCTTCCATTCCAGTGGGTCGGGATCTCATCCTTGTACCTGGTAGACCCTGTTCCAGCCTCTCTAGTACTGCCTTCGGTTGCCACTTGGGTCGGCGACTTGCTTGCTCTCTTGAAAAGCCTCAGTACTTCAAATACTGCGCTCACGATTTTACTACCTCATTCGGATGCCAATAAAAGGATACTATTAATCGAAGGATTAACCTACAGCTAAGCTGGTTACCCAACCCGTTCAGCAGTACCACCCATCGTGGCTCCTGTAGTGAGTGTGCACTTGATCCGTCTCTGGTTTGCTCTTCACACCAGTCTACTGGGGCCTAAGAATTGGCCCATTGAGGTATAAAGTAAAAGGGGATGCCAGTGGAATGAGTTCAAATGCCCCCCCTGTCTGCACCCTGTATTTGTCATGATGACTGGAAACCCTTAAAACCACACAAAAAAAATTAATGAACCCACAAATTAGGGAGGGAGGTGCTTGCCAAGATGTTATCCAACATGAATAAAATCAATAGGGGGTGTCATTTTGGCTGCCCAACCAGCTGAGTAGGCCGCAATTTGAGTGTGAACGTACATTAAGAATGTACAGGTGAACCATTGGCCCAGCTTTTGGATCCTCGTGTCATCAGTGCCCACAAGTTTTAGGGCCATGGTCCCTTATGCACAAAGTGAATGACTACTGATTTGTGCTAGTTTGCACCCACAATTTAGTAGTCTGGGGCACCACAGCGCAAAGCCGCTGTGATGTTGTTGTCATGAATGTGTTAATGGACTCCTGGAGGAAGACAGCAAACAAAGCTTATCAGCATGTGTTTGTCTTGAGTGTGTTGCCAAATGGCATGAATTCTCTGGATCATTGCTAACATGGGGCAAAAGGGAGTTCCTGTGGCTTGATGATGAATTGTAGCGCCCTTTTGACCATTTTTCTGGCAATCAATGGTCATGGTGATGCTATCTGCTGTTTCTAATTTGTGTAAGGATGCATTTTGACAAAGAATTGTGCCTTGTTTCCACAGTATTACATCTTTCAGACAAAATTTTGTTGTCCACCGTTTCTTTTGTGTAGTAGGGAAAGCATATTCACCTACTTGCAATAAGAAAAAGGAGGCTACCACAATCAGGTCTGCAGTTGCATGGGAGCAGGCTGTGTTGTCAGCCCAATAAAGCTGACAGGTAGCTTGAATATAATGCACTGGTAGTGCTAACTGGGGTTTTGGTGCTGGATCCTCATCTTGTACATTTTCAGCAAGAGTGCAAATGGCAGATCTAGTTCTTTTGAGCCATGAGATTAGCAGGGGTCAGGGTATCCAAGCAGTACCACTGCCTGGGCCATGTGCCTAAATCCTGTGGTCACTGATTGACTACCCACTTTTTGACCTCAGCCTGCATAACTTTTTTGGAGCCTAGCAGCAAAGGATAAGAGAATTTCTTGTTGCACTGGTTTGTCAAGCTGACGAAGGTAAGGAACAACCTGGCAGTCACTGCAATGTTTACACCAGTGGTGCCAGTGATGGGCCCACTGTTCTTCATCTACTGTTGCAGTGGCAATCACTGCCCTTGCAAGGTTGAGAGTATGAGTGATGTCATTGCATGTGTAGGGCACACAAATCACCAGGACAAGCTCTGTAAAAACAGGAATTTTGTGTTAAAATGGGCAAGAAAGCATGAGTCATCATTAGTGTGGGAAAACATGGCTTGATTGTACAAGCAGGACACAAATTCAGCCATCTGGTTTTGTTTGCCCTGCACATAATTCACCATGATTGGGCTGCTTGGGTTACCTGCTGTTACATGGAGAGGCTACATAATAATCTACCAGAAATCAGAGAGTCTGCCTTGGAGACCATTTTGGTTACCCAGGCCACCAATGGTTTATTATCACAAAAAATACCAATTGTTGGTGTTTTATGTTTGTGGCCCTCTCTAAAGCTAAATAGTAAAGGGTGATCCTGGCTAGCTCCAAATCAGAGTTGGTGATGGTTCCTTTTGAGTTTGTATCAGAGACCACCTGGTTGGATATCTCCAAAGAGAAGGGGATGCGCCATGCAGCTGTTCTCATTGACTTGTCAGATTGGAACCATACTCCTCCAGCTCCAGTGGTGCAGGCATTGCAGTAGCCAATGAGATCTGCTTGCCCTGGTACAAGCTCCCTGACATGGGTGGGGCATGCAGCTAAGTCTTTGACAAGAACTCCTAAGTCTAAGAGATTTGCATGGACCTCACTTGTTTTCCCCAAGCTGATGTCCTTTGGATCCCCTTGGAGAGCATGATTGACTTGTGTGTACAACCCTCTTGCCACTAGGAGGATACTGGTTGCATGTCTTGGTTTGCCTACAATCTTTTGGTACCATTGCCGGTGCACTTTCTTTTGCTTTAATACTCTTCTGAGTTCCTTTATGATCTTTTCTGACTTTGCCACTGGTAACCATGCTGTTTTGGCTTGTCCATTCAGTAGGAAACCAAGTATTTCTTTTCTTGGATCCCACCGGGCATCTCCAGGTTGTTGCAACTTCTTCTCAGACACACTATTCTTGCCACCCTCATGTTGGAGTACCGAGGGTGGTGGAAAAATGTCATGAATTGCATGTAATGATGCACGTGCATAACATAGTAACCCTTGGCCATCTTCAGTTTCCACTGCTGCTAGACAAAAATTGTCAATGAAGACATTTGACACCAACTCCAATCCCAGACTCAATTTGTGTCTTTTTACCAGCCTCACTGGTAACAAGAAATGTTCCATGGGGTGGGGAAGTAGGTCCCTACCCTCTTTTAACACCAGGTTGATGATATCTCTTCAGGTCTCAGTAGTCACAGAGAAGTAAGGTGGGCTTTCTGTCCATCCTATTTGGAGGATGGACATGACTACAATCTTGAGTGGGGCTTGTTCATCATGTTGAGGTAAGACGATGTAACAGAAGTTCCATTTTTCCTTATTGTCAACAATCATCCTCCAAAAACTGTCCGACAGATCGATCTTGCTAAAGTGAATATCTGAATCTGATTGTACCGCATTCATATATTCAAATATGTGGGACAGTACTTGTCCAAGTAGCTTGACCAGAATCTGAGGGGCAAGCTTGTTGGTAGCATTGTTGACAGACTCCTGTATCACCACCTGTTTCCATCTTTTCTTGTCCTTTTTATTTTGTGGCATGCATCTCTTCTTATGAACTGGAAATGACAAGTCTAGAATCATTCTGCCCCTCCCATCCTCCTGCAGGACAACTGCTGGAGGGGATAACTTGAAGTTCACTGGTAGGTGGTCTTTAATGTTCTCCCACAGTACAACCAATGAGAAGCCTGCTCTTTCTTGGTATGCAATACCCTCCTGGATCAAGTCAATACTCTCTTTTGTTAGGGCACTGACATGTGCCCCCTTTTCTAGGGCGGCCTCAATGGTTTCCCTGGACCATGGCTTCCCACAATCTACTGGAACTCCTTGCTCCCGCTTGTGCAGCATCTCTGAAAAGGGATGGAGGTCAGAAGGGCCATTGGTTGCATTAGGCTTTTCCCTTTTGGGGGCCAATGTGCCTCACCTCTTCCTTGTGCTGCCAGGGAATTGGTTGGGATACTCAAGTCTGGCTTACTCAAGTCTGGCTTCTTGTTCTGGTCTGTCTTGTCCTTTTTGGACACAGGCCTTTGTCCTCTGCTTGGAGGATGCTGTCAAACTGCCAGAAATAGATGGGTCAACTTCAAAGGTTCACCCATTGCATTTGGTGGTGGGTCCAGCTGTTCCCCTTTTGGGACCCTGTTGTACTCCAGGCAGTTGACTACCAGTCATGAGGCCCCTCATTTCCTCTTCAGTGCTATCTTTCTTTCATATGCTTCTACAGCCCTCTGTAACATATTGGCTATGGCTTGGGCCCTTGCCTCCATTGGCTTGGCCTCCAGGTGCTGAGACGTACATTGGGTATTCCTGCACATTCCAAACAAATTCACTTCCAAGCAAGTGCCCTTTATTCCTATTTTATCAGCAGGTCAGCTGCACTCATCAAGGCACCAATGGTCAGTTGCAGGTGAGTCATCTTCAGGGGCCTGGTCACCTTCTCAATGAGAGGGTGTATGCTAGCCTTGAAGACCTCACTCTGTCCCACTGCTCCTCCCAATCCTCTGTAGGGGACCTGCTGGAATAAGTTGTTAATGTGCCCAATTCCCACCCCTCTGCTCCCATGATAAGGTGATGGTGGAGGTGGGGGGAGCTCTGCTGTAGGATAAAACCTTTCCACTGGGCAGTGCTCCATCTCCAGGATCATCCCATTTTGTAAAAATGTAGTGGTGTAAGTTAACCACAACCTCAGTAGCAGTAATCCTAACTCCCATTTTTCAAATTCCAGAAAATCCATCACAGTATGATCACACTATACAACAAGCATTGATAGAGCAGAACAAGATTGGATGGAATCACACGTTCAAAGGTTGGCTATCAACAAAGTGGGCAATGGCTCAGGATGAATACTATGCCAAGAGGAGTAAGACAGACAAAAGAATCAACAGGCAATATCACAATAGACTCTCCTGGAGTAAAACTTTAATTCAGGGTCTACACGACATAGCATTCAGCACGTGTTTAGAAACAGAGATATTCACGGTCACAACAAGCAAGAAGAAGAAAGTATAGGACTTGACAACATGAAATCCAAAGTAAGAAGAGAATACGAATGGAGACATACATTCCCAGCAAAAATTCAGTGGAGATACTTTACAAGATCAGTACAAGACAGAGTGAACGATTCCATCAATATGCTACAAGCATGGTACGCAAATCTGCAAACAGCACTTACAGCTATGGAAGAAAGACCATTTCCGGCAACTGGGATCGGATAACGATCCTAGGAGGCTGTCTACTTCTCTTTATACGAAAGAGATAGTTTATAATCAGTGTGCGCCAATGTTACCCTCCCAGGCATGACTTGGATGTCACGAGGCCGATTATTTTAGTAGCGTTAGGTAGTCTAATAACGGTTTAGAGTTTATTTGTTTATAATCCTAACTCCCATTGTGCTGCCTCTGTAAAGAATTGCCTGGAGTCATGAAGCACAGCCCACAAGATATGCAATATTTTGTGGGGACTGATGTTGTCATAGATATCCACCTTTGCTCAAAGCGCCCATTGCAACTCCACAATTTTTTGAAGTGGTGACTCTCATGTTCTACTACCTCCTGGAGCTACTTGTGGTAGTTTGCTAGCAGATGCATCAGGCCAGTGTAGTCTCACGGGGAGACTACCTTTACATCACTAGCTACTTCCAACATATCACTCAGAGTGGTATTTGTGGCCTGTTTTATTGCCTCCTGGTTTGTACGCTGAACCTGTTGGGTGGCCAATGCAGTAAATGGCACAGAAATGGGTGAAAACCCCTATGACATTCATCAAACTTGGCTTCTCCATCGTGTCCAAAATTGAGAGACTTCACATCCTTTACCAGACTTGGGGATACAAAGATCCTCACCAGGTGGTCTGTATCAGGTGACACCTTCAATCTTTGGCATAGTTGTTGTTCTACAGCTTCAGTGGTGCACCCATCTTCCGCAATTGCTGATAGCAGTACTGGGGGGTCACCCCCCTCACCCAAACTACAGGCTGCTTGAATCTGTAACTTCTCTGAGTCAGAGTAGGACTTCTTCATCTTGGATTCCATAAGCCAAGTGGAAACAGCCTTCATCGTTTCCAGGGCTTGTCCACATGCCACTTTGGCATCTAAGGTTCTTACCCCTACCCTGAGGGAGGTCAGTGGGGCATTGCTGCCAAGTACCACATTGCGGATAACCTTGGCCCCCCACCTGATAAGCTTCTGGTTTGGATTCACTCCTTGCCAGTTTACCATCATCTTACTATCATTTCTTGATGGGCCTGCCCCTGCCATTTTTGTTGAGGCAATCTGAGCCCATTTGACTAAAGAGCCTACTTTCTGGCATTGCTGGTCATTATCATACAAGCTCACTAGCCACTTCACAACTTGCAGTGCCTTATATGGCAGAAGAGGTTCTAACAAATATGGAGCCCACTCTAATGGTACATATACCAGTTTACAGAGTTTAACCATATCTATGGCCTGAGTATTTGCCTGAACTCGGCCTACGTAAGGGGATAAAAGTAGATCCAGATTGGCATTGAAGGCACTCTGGAGATCCGGTTCTTTTGCCTTGATGTATGTATCAACATCAAATAAAATGTCAGCAGTGCTTGACACAGAATTGCCGGGGGGCAATAGATATTGCAGTATTTAGCCTTCATTGATATTCCCAAGCTGGGCAAAAATTTTCCAGTTGAACTCATTTGGGACTCCATATCCCATTTCGAACTAGTGGATACAGTATACCACTGTCACTAATTGTGACAATGGCAATTCTGTTAGGAGAGTGCTCAATTTGTCTGCTGCGAGTAATTCCATCAAAGCATCCTCAGGGTTGATTGCATCCTCTACTACTTTGAATGCTTTGGTCACTTATTCTGTGATCTTGGGGTTTGTTTGACCTGCAGTTGAGGATAACATCTCAAATGTGAGGGTGCCCACTCTCACTTCAAATGGGAGTGCAAAGGGTTGGGCAGCAGTGATGCCCTTCCTGGTAGCAGGAGCAATTCCGGTACCAGTAGGTGTTCCAGGTTCCCTTGTACCCATCTTGACTCTTTCCCCTTGTGGACCTTGTGGTGTAGTTGTTTGAGGAGGGTTAGCTCCTCTAACCTCTTCATTTGTGCTATCCACAGGGCCTCTAGGAGTTGTTCAATTGAGGAACTGGAATGACAGTGTCATTGCTCATTGTCTTAAGTTTCTTCTTTCTTGCTCCTGCTCTCTTGAAAGTGAGCAGTCAATGGCTGGTGTCAGAATTGCAAAGCGTATCTTTGTATCCCTTTCACTAGCATGCATGTTGAATGCACACAACCTCTTCTTTGGGTTCTTATTCCACTGGCTGATTTGACCCTAGGCTGGAATTTCTTGGCTTGCATGCTGCACGTTCAGTTCTCATACTACAAATTTCCGACATTTGAGAACACTGCATTGAGTCAAGTCAAATCAGATAATCTTGGAGGGAGTTTTTGTTTCTTCTGGGGCTGCTTTTGTGAATTGTGTATTACAATTCACAGAAGCAATTTCTCTTCTGCTTCAATTGATTGACAATGGTCAAAACCTGATGGTCATTTCAGGGTGGGGATGGGTCCCCTGTTGATCCCAAGAAATATAAGGTAGATTGGTCTCAAACAAGTTCACATTCCAAAGGGATCAAGGAGGTACTTATAAATGCACAAAAAAAGTTGAAGTACTCACTGGCCTTTTTAAGTTGTCAAAGCAGCATCTTTGGTTTTGTATTTTGCCACTTACTTCATTTCTTGATGCAAGGGATGGCATACAGAAAGCAACTAGGGTTGATTGGCAATATTTACTTCCAATTATTGTGCAGTAGTGGCTTGATAAATGTTAGAGTGACCTCAGATGTTAGAGAGATAAACTTTTGTAGGGTGCAATGGGATGAACTTTGTGCTGGAAATTCAAAATATATAAATATGCAAATTACATGCTGTTGTTTGAAGTAAGAATGCTACAGCTATGAAATATTTTTATGTATTGGAAAACCTTTGTTCCCTTGTCCTTGTAAACAGATGGATGTTAATAAGAATGGGCAGAAGAGGAGGATGCCTACAAGAACAAATACAATCCATTCTGAATTAGTGAAAACAATTGCAACACAAAATATATACAATCATATTTATCAACATGTGATGGGAAAAGAGGTAGATAATAGTAGAAGAAAAAAAGGGAGGAGGAGGAACATCAGGAGTAATAGTGAACAAGAACAATAACATGAAGCAGGAGACAACACACAAGAACAAGAAGATACTGCAGTGACAGTTGTGACCAAAAGAATTAAAAAACAGATCAATTTTGGATTGGCATTGGACTTAGTAAGAAGACCAAGGCAAGCCTGTTTGGATGGAGCCCTGGTTCCAATTAGAGATGACCTTCAAGCAGATGAATGTACAAGACACTTGGCAGTACACACAGCACAGCTGTGGGGTTGGAATGATCCTTACTTGACAAAAAATGAAAGAACAAGAATTGCAAAGTCAGCTTGTAATCAGGTGGTGTACAATTTGGGCTATGAACATTCTTTAGCATACACAAGCTTACCTCAGTGGTTTTCAAAATTAAATAAGATGGTTGCTACAGGGAAAGGTGCTATTGATCCATTGTTGCTGTTGTATGAAGGAACCAAGAAATATTTGACAACATTGAAGAACAGTGTTCTGGCTACCTCAATGAATTATTCAGATACGCTTAGTTGGTGAAAGGGTCTCTTGCAACATATCCAGAACTTGTTG
>WKLE02004221.1:0-10116 GCA_014885115.2 Asterionellopsis glacialis | reverse complement strand
AGCACCCTTCATAAGTTTCACATCTACTTTAGCTTGGAATTTATCAATATTCCTACTAGCGGTGACTCTAGGGGTGTTTGCTTTTTTTGTTCATTGGACGGCATCTCATCGAGTTGGGATCTATCTAGCAGCAAGACATGCAGTTCCTTCTTTTCAGTACCTAATGTCATCATACATGTACTGGTTGTTTCAGTCGTCGCCAGTATTCTTACAGATCATGTCATTGGTGGGAACTGGATGCACGACTGCGTCATCGTGGAGTTACGGGAAAGTGTTTGCCAAATTCAGTTCGGGACGTCAACTGTTATTTGTAATTTGCGTTACTACATTTCTGGCGGCAGCGGTGTCGCTCTGTAATATTGTCCTATTACGAGTAGCATCTAGTGGGGTGAAGGATAAGTGGCTTGTGGTTTGTTCCATTCTAGTAACAATCATAACATCTTTTTTCGAGGAATGGCGGTTTTTGCCAAGCATCGTTCTAGCAACGACAAAATCCAAACAGGAATCAAATTATGCTCCCGTCGATGCTGTGCAGACTGAAGATTCGACATCAGCTGAAGATGCCCCTTGTGATGCAGAAGATTTACCAAGAGAAAATGATGATCATCAACGGTCTTCACGGCGTGCAGAACCCTGTGTTGACACGACCGGCATCAAGTATGGGACACTTGTTTCTTGCGTTGATTTTGGCGGTCAGATCGGCTCATGGCTTATGGTACCAATTGTTGCAGCACTTGATATAACCCGAGAAAACGATTGGGCTCACTTGGATAGGATGGTTGTCTTGTGTTCAATTGCTAGCGTATTGTCTTTAGCATTGCTGTTGATTCTGCCTCGGACGTCAGCATGATGTGTAAAGAACTATGGTCGCCGCTTTTTATGTGCTTTAGATTTTCGAGGAGGGAGAGTGACCTTTTTGCTCTTGCCTTTTCGACCCGTAGGATTATTGTCGATACAGTTTCAGTTGTCTTCATAAGCTTCATTCATAATGTAAACTTTTAACAATATTAATTAGAAAACACACAAGGATTTCTAGTGGCCTATGATATATGAATTGGGCGCGAGAAGAAGGGGGGGGGTGAATGATGATGATTAGTATTTAGCAAAAAGCCTGAAAAATCTTGTACCTTCCATAACAGCACTTGAGAGAATGAATTCTTTACTTTAGCCATGGTTCGTTTACATGCGTCCGTTTAGAAAAAAACTCGAAAACTGGAATTTTGCCCCCAATTGCTTGAAGAATTTATTGTTTTACCAAAGGTGTTCATCTAGCAGAGGTCTTCTTGATCTACTTGAAATTCAACGAACCCGATTCCACCTCTAGTATCGAAAGCTGCAGATGAATGTTCCTCAAAATTTGCCTGGTATGAAATGAAACTAGACATAGCACTAGATATGTATCCTATTGGAGTATTTTTCTCCAACAACATTAATGCTATTAGTCCTCGCACCATTGTAACGTGCAGCATGTTGTTCATTGCGAATTCAGCAGCTTAAAGGCGTACATTTCAGGATTGAGACTTCATTTAAAATAGTCTCTAGTCTAGAAGTATGCGAATGGAGATAAAATTCAGCTATCGGCACTTGTACTGGTATTTGACCACGTTATCGGAAAGTCTTCTTCAGGAAGTACAACCTCCGATGCGTTCTCCGCATCACGAACATAGGATTTCCACAGGCTAGATTTCAATGCGTCCTCCGTAAAATTAACTTCTGCTGGAACGAAATGTAAACCTAGGCCTCGACGAGGACGGTTGTTGCTTTCGTTTTTCTTAGATCCATGCCAAGTTCTTCCATCGTGGATAGAAATACCACCAGCCTTCAGTCCTGCCATGCTTACAAAATTAAGATCCGAAATGTCCAAACCCTCACGTTCAGCAGCAGATTTCAATAAAGCATGGCCTCCATCGGATTGAAAGAATTGGTTTGCAGAGCCGACGCGACCATCACCCCAATTGTGTGAACCTCTGACATACTCCAGGGGACCTAGTTCCTCATCCATATCATCTAGAGCCACCCACACGGTAACGACATCTGGTGGGTCAAACATAAAATACGGACTATCTCGATGAAACACAAGAGGAGCTGCTTTTGGAGGTTTTGCCCATATTTGGTCTTGAGCTAGACGTGCACCATTCTTCCATCCTGCCAAGGTTGCGACAACGCGCCCAAGTTCTGGGCTGGTGGCTAATTTTCGAAACAATTTGTCACTTTTATGTACATTAATCACTTGAAGAACTTTTACATTCTGAAAATTTCCACTGAATCCCAAGGCATACTTTTGTTTGTCACTTTGATTTGTTGTGGTATTCCTACGGGGTGCACGAATCAACCGAGGAGTTTTGTCTGGCTTTTGACCACGATCGTAGGATCCGCGCAAAATTTCTTCCAAGCGATCATTCAGAGCATCAACTACATTAGAATCCATAATGTTACGGTACACAATAAATCCATCCTTTTTGAAGGTTATCGGGTCTTGATCTTGTTGAAAATCAAATTTTAGCGCCAAGGGATGTTCTCCGTGATCTTGAATATCCGAAACATCTCCCATCATTTCAATAGCTCCGTATCATAAAAGCAGCGATTTTTTGGTATTACAGTTGCAGTTATTTCACTCCCGACTCAATACATACAACAACAGCAAGTATGTTTCCGATTTTAAAAATTCTTGCAGACTTTCTCTGTGCAATTACAAATGACGTGGTCGATGGTATGGGATAATAGATTTATTTCAATGGAATAAGTACAGGCTGAAAATATCTTTGACCGTTCTTTGTTGTCTTCTGTTTTGTCATGGGCGATGGAAGCAGGTCTCAGCGCCGGGTAGCTTTGTGTCTCCTTTGTTGTACGATGTATTTACAAGTAAAATGGAGAATGGAAGGTGACAATCAATTTTGGCGTTCGTGCGCACCGTACGACTGCTGTGATACTCTCTCCCAAAGTTCAAAAAAAAGGCCTTTTGATCTCAAACTTGAAAACTCTCAGTTTGCTGTCACATGCGCGCGCACAATCCCCCGACACGATCATCCAGAGGAGAGCCAATCTCACACCAAAAAATCTTTTGACAGCGCTTCCACCCATTTTTTCTTGCGAAAATCCATACATCATCATGTTGTGAAACAGCAAATCGAAATCTTATTCACACCTCTGACTTGAGACACAACCAATCAATCCCAGCTTCCATTTATCCAGCCCACCCCAAATCAGAAGCTGTGCATGAAATTTCGAGCACTTTCTTCTGTGATTGGAAGAACTAGTTTTAGAAGAGTGCCATCTACTGTAGTGCATCATCTCCACCGTCCTCGATCACCTGCAAAAATTAAGCTCGTTCCATCCATCGCTGCTACATCTGCACTTTTCAATCTGTCACCTTTTTGTCAAGTTGCTGCCATGTCGTCCTCTGCTATCCTCCCAAAACCTCCTATCCGATATGAAAGTACTCATGCTGCCGCAAAACTTGATCTTTCGGCGCTAGGTGAAAAGATCGCCAAGTCAGAAGAAAGCCGTAACGATGCCTATCAAACAGGAAGGGAAATGAAAACTGCGATAATTGAAGCACGGCATGCATTAGAAAAGGGAGCAAGTGACCCTGCAACAACTACAGAAGCCTCGGATAAGCTCAAAACGATGTTTTCATCCGTTTTTGGTTCCACGTCATCAGATGCAGATCGTACCCCTCGTGAAGCCAATTTATCGTATAGCATCGAAGATTATGTTCGACTTGAAGCATTCAAGCATTTTCTTTCTACTGCCAGACTTTTGTCTCCCTCGGAATGCCAATACGCAACAGACGAAGAGTATCTAGCTGGAGCTTGTATGGGGATGGCACAGGACCTAGCTCGGTACGGACTAGGACGGGCAACAGAACGAGATGTTGATTCGGTGAAGTTAGCCCGTAACTTGGTCGATGAGATTCTGGATGAATTACTACAATTTGATTTCAGGAATGGGCCCTTGAGACGCAAGTACGATGGGACTAAGTATGCGCTGAAATCGTTGGAAACTCTACTATACGAACTTTCGGTAACTGGGAGTTCTGTTGATGAGGAACCTGTAAAGAAGAAAGCTCGAGGGAATGACGATACCGCTGAGGAAGATGAAGAGAAAAGTTCGCTACTACCAAAATCTGAACTTCAAGCCCTTCGTCTACGAATGGAACACCGAGATGAATTACGAGAAAAGTTGATCAAAAAGTGTAGAGATGGACAAAAGGCAGCAAAGCAATCTATTTTTGCATTACACCGTAACGATCGGAAACGGGCTGATATGTTGTTAGAGCAATGTGAAACCTGCATAACCAACGAGTTGCTCCCGATTGTAAATGAAGAACCTGGATTGCGTTATGGATCTTTTGCTAACGTTCTGGAAGAATATGCGGAAGCCAGGTTATTCTACGTGTGGCTTTTTGGTAAGGACGGAGATGAGAAAGTCGATACACCAAGTGGAGAATTGTTGGGTCCAGAAGAGTTTACAGTGCAGTTGGAACCTGAAGAATACCTAGGTGGTCTCTGTGATTTAACAGGCGAAGTTGGCAGGTATGCTGTTCAGCGCGGAACAGCCCGCGATTCTGATGCTGTCACTCTTTCCCTTCACAGTAACCGGCAAATCCTTGTTGCCTTGCAGATTATGCAACGCGTACCTGGTGGTATTAACAAGAAAATGGATCAATTGAGAAGAAGCGTGGAAAAACTGGAGCGAATGCTGTACGAAATGAGTCTTTCTGAAGCTACCGGAGGTCGAAATGTGAACGCCGCAAGTGCTGACGTTGGCAAGGAGGAAGGAGGTTGAAATATCCACTCAGCACCAGTTGAGCTGCTGAAGGTGGAGCTAGAGCAATTCTGCATTATTGTGCAATAAATTCTAAAAGCTGACATGAAGAATTTCCATATTTTTGTCGTAGACTTCTTGTGTCTGAAGCTATCGAAATCCAAATATTTCTTGAAATTTTGCCTGTCAAAGACTAGTCTCGAGCAAATTTGGACCACAGGATAAATTAAATCTCAGACCCAAATACGCGTTGTGCAGGGTCCTAGAGGACTAACTAGTCCTACCGGTAAGGCTGGGACTACCTATTCCTAGAGGCTCTAGAGAGGACTTGTAGTAAAGGATCTCACAAAAAAGTCAGGAAAGCGTTGGTTCTCAACTTCCATGACTGCAACGGAAGCCCATCTGTCTGATGCATACTTCGAGCTCGTACAGAACAGGTTCCTGGTACACATGACTCTACTTGCTAGGACCTTCCTACTCTGTCTTTTTTGCGGTACTCGTAAGAGTAGGTCCTTCTCGTTTGTAGGACTATGTTTAAGATGTACAGGTATCAATTTTAGAATTTCTAATTTTTATGAACTACCATCCAGATACATTATCATATGTACGTGTATTTCTTATACGAAAAAAAGGTACCAGGTATAATCAATTATTGTACTTCTTCATAATACCAAAAAAACTTGTAGATATCACAACACTCTTAATTATTACTCGTTAAGCTCTATGGCTTCATAATGGTGGTATAGTACAAATTGTACGACAATTCAAAGCAAAGTTTGGTTGGTACCTGATAGCTGATTCTGTAGATATTAAATCAATAGAGCCGTTGAATTACAATCAATATGGAGTAAATAGGCTTTCTTTTAAAAAATTTGTCTGAGAGAAAGCCGTAAACAATTATGTTGCACAATTTTGTTCATAGCCGGCGTGCGGTTGCATATATGTGTATCTTTATATCGGCCATAGAAAATTCTCTCCCAATAGATTTTTTAGATAAAAAAAGAATGTTATTGTACGTGTGCACGAATATGAATTTTCGGTTGTATGGCCTGGAAGAACAAAAGCCGTCCAAGATATTTTTGATACAGACCCGATGGATATTCCTTCATCAGTTGAACAAATTTTTCGGCCACGGATCTGTGACGAGTTTCAAGCTGAGGCGCAACTTTTACAGCTTTTCCTCAAGAACCAGATTTCTTTTGCAGACTGAAGCAAATTGCGAGTATCAGGGAACATTGCGTAAAATAATCAATCAATCTACCGAAAATGATGGCCCAAAATACCGTACCACCAGACTCAAAGATACGGAACTCAAAAGCACACTACATGACAAACCCTTTCCGAAGTATTCGCTCGACAACTATCTGTGCTCTTCTTTTGCTCGGAGTAAGCAATTCTGTGAGTGCAAATGCCGGAAATATACAAGGCCAACCGGTCTCAGGTCGTACAAGATGGACTTCCAGTGTCAGTTTCTTGCCTTCAGAAGAGAATGAGAGAAAAGAACCCAATCACGACCAATTTCCCGAATTTACATTGTTGCCTCGGAGAAGCCTCACAAGGTCAAAAAATACTCGTAAAATAAGAGGGCAAAAGCCAAAATCGTCACAAAAGAATAAAGATGAAGAAGAAAGTAGACGTCTTGATAGAACAAATCGTATGGTAAAAAAGATCGGTCGCTTATCTGGTGGTGGTCCTCAAAAGTGGGATGATCCATGGGAAGACAACACACCTATTGTCGGTGCAGCCAAACCAGGGAAGGCGAAATCTGCCAAAACTGCATCTGGAAAGGAAAAGTCTGGGAAGGATAAATCTGCAAAAGCAAAATCCGGCAAGGCGAAATCCAGTAAAGCGAAATCTGGGAAAAAGTCAAAAAAAGCTAAAACCGGAAAGCCAGCAGCCAAAGCTGGTAAAAGCAAGTCAGGTGGACCAACATCAGGTGAACCGATTTCTTTTTCGTCTCCCGTTTCAACTGGATGCCGATGTCCATATCCACTAGAGGAAGGAGGTGGGACGGCTGCGAATGGACAAACTGTTTTACCTGCTGATCACCCGTCGTGTATAGGTATCCATTTTGTTTGTCCAGGGCAACCAATCGATGAGAAGCTCATTTGGAACGAAGAACTTACCTGCCCAGCGCCAAGCGGAAAATCAGGAAAATCAGGAAAATCAATAGTTGTTGAGTCAAAATCAGGAAAATCTAAGAGTGGGGAAGGAAAAAATGGAAAGGAAGGAAAGGAAGGAAAAAATGGAAAGGAAGGAAAGGAGGGAAAGAAGGGAAAGGAAGGAAAGGAAGGGAAAAAGGGAAAGGAAGGAAAGGGAAAAGAGGGAAAAGGAAAGAGCGGAAAGGGGAAGGAAGGAAAGAAAGGGAAGGGTAAAGATGGAGAAGGAAAGAACGAAAAGGGGAAGGAAGGAAAAGGAGGAAAAGGAAAGAGTGGAAAAGGAAAGAGTGGAAAAGGAAAGAGTGGAAAAGGAAAAAAGAGCGGGAAAGCGGACAAAAGCTCAACCCGTGACACATACTTTGATACCAACTCAACGCCAGCAGTTGAAATTGGCTTCGATGAAATTGATTCTAGCGAAGAATTTCACCGTGACAACGTAACAGACCAAGTTGAAGATGAAAGCTCAACCGGTGACATGTACTTTGATAGCAACTCAACCCCACCTTATGAAATTGGCTTCGATGAAAATACCTCTACTGAAGAAGTCCAAAATGATAACGCAGCAGGCAAATTAAAAGGTGGCAGTTTTACCAAAAATAGAATATACGATTCAGTGGCTACCTTCAACGAATTTGACAATGAGTATCATCCAGATGAGTTTGTTGACAACAAATCAACCGAAAATCCTAACACTTATTCAGTTGATAAGATCGATTTTAATAGAATAAACTTTGGTGAGATCGCAAGGGAAAATTTCGATGGAGATGATACTTCTGTAGTTAATGAAGATTTCGACAGTATGGAAAATGTTCAACTTTCACTAACAAATGAAAGCAACTTTAGTGATAAAAATAATATGAATGACCCATATCTCCCGAATTCTACGGATGATAGGGAACTTTTGTCGTGGTTCGTTCAAGATCCTGTAGAGGAGGAACCTCAAGTTGCGGCAGCGGCGGCTGCTGTTGTTATTCTTCCGGAGGATCACATTTTTTGTGAGTGTCCCGAGCTAGGGGATTCGGTACTAAGGGCATCACCCGCTTCTGGACCCTACCTTGATTTTGACAAGGACTCAAAAGGGAAAAAAGCAATTGAAAGCAGCGGGGGGGATGGGAAAAAAGCAAAGAGTGGAAAGGGGAAAGCTGGAAAGGTGGAGGCGGCCACGCCAAAATCTGCCAAGGCCAAAACGGAGAAATCAAAATCTGGAAAAGGAAAAACTGGAAAGGGAAAGTCCGGTAAGGCAAAAACAGGAAAATCAAAGTCGGGAAAATCAAAGTCAAAAGCTGGAAAGGCAAAAACCGGCAAATTAAAATCTGGGAAGCCCAAGTCTGGAAAACCATCTCCTCAACCAAGTCCCACAAGGAGGCCAACCCTCAACCCAACATCAAGACCAACTTCAAGACCAACTTCAAGACCAACTTCAAGACCAACGTCAAGTCCCGTAACACCGCAACCTAGTACATCAGAACCAACAACAGAGCCAACAATAGAACCAACTACTGTTCAACGCATAACGTCTGAACCATCGGCTTCGATGGCTACTTTGGGACCCACTGACTGGACTTTCCAACCAACTTTTGCAACATCTGCGCCAACGCGTTGTCCCACTATCGCCCCTACCATTATGATGCCAAGCCTCTCACCCACAAATCTAAATCTCATTCCAAAAGGTATAGGGAAGATGAAAAGTGGAAAGAGTGGGAAGGGAAAGAGTGGGAAGGGAAAGAGTGGGAAGGGAAAGAGTGGGAAGGGAAAGAGCGGGAAGGGGAAGAGCGGGAAGGGGAAAAGTGGAAAAGGAAAAAGTGGAAAGAAGGGGAAGAAAAGCGGGAAAGAAAAAAGTGGAAAGAAGGGGAAGGAAAGTGGGAAGATCGGAAAAACGAAGTCTCCAACTGTGACATCGACGCCGCAGCCTACTCTGTCGCCAACTCTCAGACCTACCGACCAGCCGATCACGCCAAAAATTACTCCAAGTCCTACCGATACGCCGATCACGCCAAAAGTTGCTCCGGAAATATGTACTTTTGAGGTAAGCTAAGAGTCGAAAAATAATCAACTTTGCGGTAAAAAATCCAGTACAACTTGTTGATAAATAACACATGCATTCAAATTCTTTGATTTTTAGGCAAATATAACCTGTGTCGGCGAGAATGGTGGAGACTGCACATCAATCGAAAGTCGAAAAGTTGATTGCGACGAAACAGTGACATACACCTACACCGTGCATAATACTGCAAACACCAGCATGACCATTACGTCCTTCCTGCGGACGTTCCAATTGGCAGGACAGACGGATATTAAAAATCTATTTCCAGAGGTAATCCAGCCCTTAGCTGTCGTCACGGCAACAGAAACTAGGATAGTTAACGTTTGCACCAGTGCAATATACGCAGCTATGATTTATGTGCAAGCTACACCCAATGGTGGTAGTAAAAATCCTACTTGTTACGGCGGCGGTAACTACGATTTTATTCAGGATGCATTAGCAAGTCCTGCTACAAGTATATCTCCAGCTCCTAGTGTGAGTCCAGCACCAAGTGTATCCCCTGTACCAAGTACATCGCCTGCACCAAGCTTGTCACCCGCTCCTAGTGTTTCACCTGTACCAAGTGTCAGTCCAGCACCTAGTCTTTCACCTGCACCAAGTGTGTCACAAGCTCCGAGCGTATCCCCTGCACCTAGTGTCAGTCCAGCTCCTAGTGTTTCACCTGCGCCAAGTGTCAGTCCGGCACCGAGCATATCACCTGAACCGAGTGTTAGTCCAGCTCCAAGCGTTTCACCAGCACCAAGTGTCAGTCCAGCACCAAGTGTCTCGCCAGCTCCCAGCGTATCGCCTGCACCTAGTGTCTCACCAGCTCCCAGTGTTTCACCTGCACCAAGTGTCAGTCCGGCTCCTAGTGTCTCACCAGCACCAAGTGTTAGTCCGGCTCCAAGCGTATCACCTGCACCGAGTGTCAGTCAAGCACCAAGTGTCTCACCAGCTCCTAGCGTATCGCCAGCACCTAGCGTTTCACCAGCTCCCAGTATATCACCTGCACCAAGTGTCAGTCCAGCACCAAGTGTCTCACCAGCTCCCAGCGTATCGCCTGCACCTAGTGTCTCACCAGCTCCCAGCGTTTCACCTGCGCCAAGTGTCAGTCCGGCACCGAGCGTATCGCCTGCACCAAGTGTTAGTCCAGCTCCAAGCATTTCA
>WKLE02004217.1:0-15623 GCA_014885115.2 Asterionellopsis glacialis | reverse complement strand
CCCCCCCCCAAAAAAAAACAGCAGAAATATTATCCTCTCACATCCACATTATCATGACGGTACTCCAATTCTTTTCATTAGTATCATTCGTATGGTTCCTCATCCTACATCCAGTTGTATCATTAAGCAGTAGTACCAAGGAAGCTACATTTGAATTGTATGATAATGGTGCATCCACAGGTGGTATTCCAATGACCCTTAGTGAAATGGAATTTCAAACCAAGTATGCTGCTACTACTCTTGCGGAGGAGGAGGAGGATGAGCAAGAACCACCAGGATTAGCATTTGCTATTGCCATGAGTCAATATGTCAATGTATCGAAACACATGGCAAAAGAACCTGTTGTAGCAACACGTGCCTACCGTGAAGATGGTGAATTAATTACAACCTTTCAACAATTATTACCTGCATTATCGGAAACAACACAACAAAAGGAAAAACAAGACCAACCTAATGCACCACCATTATTACAACAACGACGTGTGTATTTGGTAGCCGATGGATTAGAATTTGTATGGCCCTTTGTGGAAGTTGGTCATATGCAAATCGTAAGTACAAATGTTGTCCCATCTGCCAATCAAGAAGAGGATGATGATAATAATAATGGAGTACCTATTATATTAGAAAGTATGAGTGAAAGACCACGTGTATTTCGTATCCATAATTTTCATACCCCTCAAGAAAGTCAAGACTTAATGAATGTTGCCTTGTCGGCGACAGGAGATCAACGTTTAAAACGTTCCACTGTAGGGAGTGGTACAGCATCGGATGGGTCTGATATTGCACACGAAGAACGTGGACGTACAAGTGATAATGCATGGGATAGTTCTAGTCCTGCAGCCAAGGCTACCATCAAACGCAGTTTTCAACTTACCAATATGGAAGAAGATAGTGGAAAGGTAGATGGATTACAAATTGTACGATATCAACCAGGGCAAGGATATAATACACATCCTGATTACTTTTCACCGAGAGATGATACAGACTTTAATTTTTTACCCTATTCAGGTGGAAGTAATCGGTTTGCAACAGGTATGTACTGTACACGGAGATTGTTTGCAGTTGTATGGGATTTTCTAGTCACATTACCTTGGTCGTTGTGGTGGCTTTGGACATATTATTGCTTGCTTGATGGAATCTACTGCTGTTGTTGGTTCCCTTTGCTTTGAACATGATACACATGTCTTACTTTTCTGTCTCTCGCCTTCTTTCTCACCCTACCAAAACCAAAAAGTATTCATGTATTTGAATGATGTGGAAGAAGGTGGCTTTACTGTATTTCCACGTGCGCCAAGTATAGGTGAAGCACAACAACCTCCACCAGGTGCATTAGATATGTTTGAAAAACGTACATGGGAACATTCCATAGTATCTCAATGTTACCAAAAATTAGCTGTCCCACCCAAGGATACGACAGCCGCCTTATTTTATAGTATAACACCTGACGGACAAATCGATCCCTCTTCACACCATGGTGCATGTCCTGTCACCAAAGGTTTAAAGTGGGGTGCCAATATATGGTTATGGAATAAACAACGATACGGGGAAATACGAACAGGTGATAAACGTATACTCATCATTCATAATGATGTACGTGATCCACCTGAAACAATTTACATATCCTGGGAACGACGTGAATCGGGTACAATTGAACCTGGAAAATCGATACAGATGAATTCATTTGAATTTCATAGATTTCAAGCTCATTTTACAAGTCATACGGGACCACCCATCACCGAATATACCATCCAATCAGAACCAAAAGATGGGTATCAAACATGGACGATTAAACGACCACGTGTACATTCGTTAAATGAACAACAGCAACCACAACAAGACCAGGAAGAAGACGGGGAGGAAGAAGATGAAGAGGGGTATGGCAATGAATTATAAGTCAAAGCAACCCAACTAAAATCAGTTATAGGTAATTTGAGACGAAATAAAGAATAGTTCTTACCTTTTTCCAAATAGCAAGATATTTGTGTCTACGAGTCTCTCTACTAGAGGTGTTTAGAGTAAAAAACAAGATTCGGTAGACTGCAAGACGGTCAGTAAGAAGAAAGTCAATCTGTATGCGTTCAAAATCTAAGCGTTACTCTACTAGTTCGTTTACGACTTGCTACTCATCTGATTTTTAAATGCCGTAAATCTCCACCTCTGCCATGTGTAATATATTAGGGTTCTGAATTTGTACATGCCTTCCACTTACAGGCACATCAAGTGTCCACTCAACAATGTCAGGACTCCAACTATGCATAGTTTGAAGTTTAACTATATTGTATGAGCTGTCAAATATCAATATGGTGATACCATTGAGGCGTTCCTTACAACAGTCCAAACGATTGTAGATCTTGACAGAATATATAGAGTACGTGTCACCTAGGTCAACCATCCACCAGTCATTTCCAGCACCATGTGTAACGGAGCCTCCCCACCATAGCCCATCTGTGTTTCCATCAACGGCCAAATTAGATGATCCCATGGGATATAATGGTGTGGATTTCTGTGAAGTAGCCTTGCCAAGAGCTATGTTGGTTAGAGAGGGAGTAGGAGGCGGTGTAGGAGAACTCATTGGTGGCGAGGTCGGTTGCTTTGTTGGAACAATAGTAGGCAAGGAAAATGGTGAAATTGTAGGGGGGGGAGTTGGCGCAGACGTTGGAGGCGCAGTGGTTGGTGAAATTGTAGGGGGGGGAGTTGGCGCAGACGTTGGAGGCGCAGTGGTCGGTGAAATTGTAGGGGGAGAAGTTGGTGCAGACGTTGGAGGCGAAGTGACCGGTAAAATTGTAGGGGGAGAAGTTGGTGCAGCTGGATCCTGAAGAAAAATATCCGACTTGGTGAACAATCTTTTACCAGTCTTGTGGCGATTTGGCATGCAATAATCAAGCTTAGTAGCACCTTCGATACCCAGCCATTCGACGACTCCGTTCCATATGCTCTCCCAACTCAATGTTGGAATCATCCGACCTCGACCACGACCGATGTTCAATTCCCCGTCAGCTGTGATGTCACTTGGATATTGACCATGTATTTGGCCTCCATCTACACTACCCCCCATAGCCCAATAGTGACCCGCCCATGCATGGTCACATCCTGCTCCAGTATTTGGGACCAGAGTGCGCCCAAAGTCTGACGTAGAGACTAACGTTACCTGATCCCATAGACCCTCTTCCTTGAGCTCCATGACAAATTTACCCAACACATTGTTAAGGTCAGTCAACATTTTTGCAAAGTTGGTTTTTGTATCACTATGGTGATCCCATCCTGGTAGCTGAACAAAGAATACATCACGATTTACACCGCGATCCTGACGGGTATGTATCAACTTCAGCACCATACCCACCATACTTTCCCACCATCCCGTGCCAACATCCCCAGTTGACAGGGAGACATTACCCAAAAAGTATTTCAATTCCTCCGATTCGTACACAGTATTCAGCAAAGATGATGACCATAGCTCGCCATACATGTTACTTTCAGGAGAGGTTGCATTATTGATCGATTTAATCACAGCACGAATGTCCCATGGGTCCGCACCATTATTTGTCACAGATGGATTAAAAGTTGTTGGACCGAAACGGCTCACAACTTTTGTGCTTGGTGCTTCGAAAGGAACTCCACGAAGTGCCATAGCTGGAACATCGATGCTTAAACTGTTCACGTTGTACTTGTTGGAGGTACCAGGAATAGTTGTGTTGGCCAAAATGTCCAAAGCACGGCCTAAGATTCCAGTGTCTGGGGCCTCTTCGTAAGGATCCACCCGCTGTGCTTCCGCTTGCATTGTATTGTGAGCAAATAATTTTGTCTGGGTCAATGCATTGTAGTTGTTCTTTGTGACTGGCTCACTCAAAACACCCACGTTTGCAAAGAAGGATAAGTCGCCATCTTCGAAGAGGTCTTGCAAAATTGATATGTTTGGGTGGATGGCATACTGGCTGCATGGTTCCGCGCCTTCTGTTCCGTATTTCAGCGTTTCCTTGGCAGCATTGATGTTGATTAAATTCGTTCGCTCAGCTTCGGTCAAGGCCAATATGCCACGCTCATTCTTATACTGAGTGGCCACATTCAAACCTGCGTTGTTGCAAGTATGAGGAACTAACAAGTTCCAAGAGTCATATCCTCCAGCCAGCATAACATATACTACTGCTTTGTATGAATCACTAGAAGCAGGTGGTAGAGGTGTTGGCGATGGTCGAGGCTGGCCACTCTTAATGTTAGTACTGCCAATAGCATGGAATTCTGATGATGATGCAATGACCTGTTGAAGTAAAGCCAATCGATCAACAATCGAAGAGTCTGACTTATCATATAGTGCTTTTGCGATGGCTCTATTTTCAGCACTCAGACGCCCCGCCGTCATCAACGATGCAAGCTCATCGACAATTTCATCAGAAGTTGAACCCGGAGAAGGTGCATATGTCATGTTGCCCCAGTTGTATATGCCAAGGCAATTTGTGTCGATGGTGGCGAATGACCACGATGCAAGACCATAGTAGCAAGTATCAAGGCCAAAACGAATAAGACTGTACATAGAGTTCAACAAATTCATCACATTAGGACTTGTGAGTAGTTGAGACTCGGGACTGACAAGACCTGCCTGGGAAATACGTGTACCTGAGGGGGCAAACTCTGGGAGAAAGTAGGAAAAGACGGAGGGAGCTTCATGCACCATCTGGCCAATCAACGACTGAAGATCGGCAAGAGCACCAGTGATACGATGGTGTGGTGCAGCTTCAAACTCAAGTGCTCTCATGAGCTTAATCAACCTGATTAATGGCTCACCTAGAGAGCCGTGACTTGGTTGTGTATCCAAGGCTATATTCCGAGCTTCGGCGTCCAAAAGCACTGCAGCTATAACAGCGCTCATGTCACCATACTTTCCCGACCCGAAACTTGTTGATGAATCTTCAGGTGTGTAGGTTCCGGTGCGGAAGGCTGTTGCGATCTCCTCCACATACCGCGGGGATGGATTGGAAATACCAAAACGTTGGGAGAACCTGATTGCCAAAAAAGGAGCCATATTGGGATGGTAGAAATACTGATCTATAGCAGCATCAGTTTCGTAATGCATATCTCGGGGTTCTGGATCTATAAGTGACACAAAATGTACTGGATTACGGAAGGACAATGAAGTACCATCAAGTAACACTGTACTCTTTCTATTCTTTCTTAGATGAGTCACTCCGTTCAGATCTACCACCTCAAATACAGAATCTACCGAATAAATGCCGTTGACATGATATACTTTCACACCATTGATGGTTGAGGATTGGATCGGAGTACCCGAAGGAGAAGTTACACTAGGATGAAATCCTCCAATACTTAATTTTGTAAGAACGTCATCAACTGAAGAAGGAGGCATTTCGTTGCTAAAAACCATTTCCTCCATCACAGTGACATCACAAATCTTGGAACCATCTCCGCTATCAGCACAAGATGACGAATCAGATACGGCTAGAGCGATTTCTTCGGTACTAACATTTCCCCAGTCAACTCTGAAGAATGTCTTTGTTCCTTGCTGTACATGTGAAGCAATCAGTGAATCGTCTTGGGATGTTGCATGAACAATACCAACTTTACCATCTTGAAGATCTACTTTTGCCTTGATCGTACATGAATCTGCTGTCCAAAAGTGAGTTTGCTTATCATTTTCAAAATTAGAATTGTACCATATTGGAGTACAACCCTGTGTGACATATCCCTGAATATATTGAAAAACGTCACCGCAGAATACACCCATATGAGGGAGATTGCATAGCCCATCCATGGCACAGCGGTCTTCTGCGGTTGTGTACCGCATACGCTCGCCCCAAAACTTCTGATCAGTGGCAAAGGCATCATATGCATCATCCATACTACAAGTAGAACATTTGTTGGAGCTACAGCACGCCGAGTTGGCAGCTTCTAGCTTTGGATTGGCACACATGATAAATCCTGAATCTGAACCTAATCCATTAGGTCCGGTATTGTAATCGTACGGGACAATCTTTTTAGCCCCAGTATAGAAAGCATGTTCTACACAAGGAGGCCTGATATACTCATAAAAAATACCAGTCTCTAGCTGAATAGTACGGATTGTGTCGACGCTACACTCATCTCCACTACAAGTCAGATCATTGCTTAGCTCTAAAAGTGATGGATACTGGCATTCCCCATTACTACTACTTGGTTGGCATAAGATTGCATATAATTCGCCATTTGGATCTGCAAACATTCTCTGGATAGCGCCTGAAGTAGATTTGGCCCATTGATCACTGTCCACTTGCAACTCTGGTTGGCCATTTGAATTGACAAGCCGATACTTGGCGCCAGCCTTTAGAAAATGCTTTTCTGGAAGATCAACACATAATGGGTATCCGTCACCAATATAACGCTGAAAGAGTCCCATCTTTGGGAACATATCTCTCCTGTGATGTGGCGATGGTAACATAAAAGGAGAAATGCAATTGAGTTCATTTCCTATACCAGCACGGAAATTCCAATAAGTCAAGAAATAAGCCTTTTGCATCGTAAATATGATAGATTGAAAACGTACTTTGTAGGAGCAATAGTCATTGGGTCGATACGGTTAAAATAGTAATGCCTCTCCATGTTTCCACGTGCCAATTGACGAGTAAATCCTGTCCATACCTTTGCATACTCCTCAATTTGTTCATTAGTATAGGTGAGTACAGGTTTACCATTTTCATTTAAAATCTCGGTACCATTTTGATGCAACATAGATAGCCCAATTGTGAAGAGTTGCATGATTTCACGTGAATAATTTTCATCTGGGAACTGTACCTTTCCCTCTTTCAGATATACAGATGCTGTCGATGCACCATCAACGTAGGTCAGCATTTCTCCCATCATTGGTGAATATGATACCTCCTTTAAAATATCACGATAATTACCAAAAGCATGACGTACAAAGATGTCATAATACGTTACGTAGGCTTCTGATTGTAACAAGGCATGTTCCAAACTTGTAGGACTTATCACAAGGATTTGAGCAAGTGCCCACGCAATGCGTTGTCGAAGTTGGTCCTTTGCCTTTAGTACGACAGTCATCCATACATCCTTTCGAGATCCTGTACGATATTGAAGAAGTTTGGTTGCATGCTTTGCAGTGTTCACATCAAATGCGCCACCTGCAGCTCCAGCTTCTCCGCCCAAAATCAAATCATTAGCGATCTCTCCAGGACTTCCACAAAGAATTCCAGACCCGCATGGTGTGTCATCGTCACTGCCAAGAAAAGAGGATCGGATGCAACTTCCTTCGTTTTGGAAGGTTCTAGGAGCATTGGCACACTTGACAGGTACAGCATCAGGATCATTCGACAAAATATCGGCTGTTAACTCTACCTGTTGAGCACCGCCATCCAAAAGAGGAGATTCAACAGTGTTATTCAATAACTGAAAACGTGGGTCGTGCATCCAAAATTTTTGATCATAAAAGACATATACTGGATCTTCTGGATTTCCTGTTGCCCCTAACCCTCTACAAATTGGCTGCGCGTCATGTGGAATATCATCCATCAAAACAATTTCTTGAACTTCTGGTGTCCGACCAAGTCCACCATAGTTTGCTGTCATATGAGGTTTCACATATGGTGCTGATGCTGGATCGCCTAAATTCAACAATCTATTTGGCGTGGCTGCATTAAAATCAAATATAAGACCAGCATTACCGTGTTTACCATTAAGCCAAAGTGAGCGGCACTGCCCATCAAAGGCAATGATGCCCACATATGAATTCTTTCCATTCTCGTCTAAATAAGCATCATCAATAACACAAAACTTATATGGAATGTTGGATGGCAATGATACAAGTGCTGGCGCCATCAATGGTGGATTCATATTAACTGCAGCATCGGTTACCAAAGTACGGACAAAGTTTCCAACTTTAAGTCTTTTGAACTGACTATTGGACACAGTTTCGATGAGCATGGCGCGATCTTGATCTTTGTTGCTTAGCGCATATAAACGATACTTTGTACCCTTTTGACATGGATGTGTCACAGTCCCACCCTCAAAAGGAAATTCAGCACGTGCATTAGCATATGTTCTATAAAATTCGCGATGAGATGTCATGGGTACTTTGGAAGAATCCATTTGATTACTAATCCATTCTGCAAAGTTGGTAATAGTAGCATCAGTTCCAACTTCTTCGATACTTTCCCTTGTAGGGCCAAAGGTTGCTTGTTCAAGGAAACGCGCAATCTTATCACGATCAGAATATTCAGGGGGAGGCCCGCCTCCTGATACGAGTTTTCTTTTCACATTTGCCAACTTGGCTGATGATCCCTCCTTATTTGTTACACACGCCCATAAACGAGAGTTTTGGGCACAGAAATCACTTGAAAGACATGCTGTTGCCACGATTAGTACGAATGCTATAGTAAGATTCTTCTTGAAAGACAGCAACAGCGCGATCTTCTTCCCCATTTGTTGTTATATTCCTATCGATACACAGTCTCTCTTCTGACTGGAAAACTATTCTCGCAGTTGTCCAGCATATGCGGTGATCCGGGAAAGGAAGAGAGAATGACAGATTGAGCGTTTTTGCTTGCCAATATTTATTTTTATCGGAAACAGGATGTAAAGTAGGGTACCGTCGGTTCTTCCACTTGTTGCACGGTAGGTCCTTCGAAACAGGGGGTGAATAGATATTTTCAACATGTCAAGACGAGGGAAGAAAGCTGAGGATGCAGGGCCGGGTGGGTCAAGTCATTCTGTTCTTGTGATGATCTTCTGTTTAAGAGAGTCATTTTCATTCGGATTTTCTACATGCACAGAATTTCTGCGATTGTAAAATCCGAATGAAAATGATGCTCTTGGAGCATCATTTTCATTCGTCGATTTTGACGCATGAAAAACTCTATATATAAAGTAAAAAACCATATAATATTTATTATCCAATGAAAGGAAAAGTTCCACACATACGGTACCTGATAAGGGCATCTCCACCCGTATCTGTCCCTGGTTCCTGGTAGTCGTGAATCTAGAAATTTTATCACCTCCGATTGGCTCTAATCCGTATGCTGACGTCAAATAGATGACATCGAAGTGACGAACTTTGATGTTTTTAACGTCTCGAAATTGCACCATCTCCATCCGTCGGACTTGTGACCCGATTATAAATTCATTTCGCAAAATCGCGAATGCGTGGAAAATGTCCGGCGTACAGCCTGATACTGTCATTTCTCGAAATTTCTCGACTCGGAGTAGACCTTGAAATGACCGGTCATTTTACGGTCTATTCCGTGAGTAGCGGAATGTTTTACATCATCATGACGTCTAATGACGTCATATTTCACGGTATGTCAAATTTCGCGAAATACCTGTACCTGGTACCTGGTACCGGTACCTTACGGTACGGGTAGTAGTGGAGATGCCCCAAAGTTTGTACCAGGTAGGAATATGATATCGTGTCCAGGCTACAAGTGCTCGTTTCCGGGAGATGGTACTTGCTTCGTGATCGCCCCAACATTTGACGCATCAAAAACCCTAAAGTAAAAACACATGTAATTTTCAGTAAGGCTAAGCAATAATCTTAACCTTGGAAAGCCGAAAGGAAAAGAAAATCATATCGACAAACTCCAGGAGGGAAGTCCAAAACCAATTTCAAGAGCCTGATAATATGATAAAAACAATAGCAAAAGAATCAGATGAAGCCAGGTGGAAAAATCATTCAGCGAGGAATTGCATTCAATCAAACACGGCACAGCGCCATTAGACGAGTCTTAAAAGTGGGTGTGTTTCAATTGTTTTTGAATTTGTAGTAACTATCGTAATTTGTTTCAATTCTACTGTAGACTGCGAGTACTTCGTCAAACTGTTTCACCCTGTTGTTTTGACGGATGATGTGTTGAAATCGAAAATTGCGGTCTTCACCCCTCAAAAGCCAGTATCCAGTAACATTGCCAAAAAAATTAGAAACTCTTTGAAGAACCAAGATGTTATGAGTAGTACTGTACTTGGTAAATAGATTTCACAATATTTTTTAGTGTCAGATTATCTGTAGGTAGGCTGTTTTCCAAGCTTTCCACCAAAAGATTCATGCATCATAGACAAGAAAAGTGGCCTTGTCCTTTTCAAGAGAAAAAAGGAAAATAATTGAATGAAATAGATCCGACTAGTTCTTGGACAACACAGATTTTTATACTAAGGCAAGCGTAACATCTACCTATAGTATCTCTCACTCCAAGCTGTGCTGGTTTCCCATGTTCCATTTTCTGTGTAGTCATCTTCCATACTGGTAGATGCTACTTGAGCTTGCATTGGAGAACAGGGAGCTTCTGACATCCATGGAATCCCCCCTAAGGCTGCATTGCCATGACCATAGCTACCAGCACTAGTAGCATCATTATATCCTATGTAGTACTTGTCTTCTCCTTCAGTGATAATATCAAGAGTCGAATCGTCACCTCCGCAACGCTTAGCACTATGTCTGTTTGACGCGTTGACACAAGCAAGACCAGACAGAAAAGAGGTGGTTGCTATCATGGAGTCTGCGCCGTCATTAATGCTCGATTGGGAAGTACAAATGGACTTGTCTGATTTTTTGGCTCTTCGATTTTTGAAAGGCTTGTCAGATATCTTCACGACGCTAGGATGATTAGACTTGTTATCTGAAGGGGAAGCAGAACCCGATGGTAGAGGTGATTTTGTTGTAGCAGCAAAATTTTTGTCAGGTTTCTGTTGTACAATAGAAGCGGATGATACTTTTCTCTGTGATGCTTTCACAGGTGTTGAAGGTTTCTCTTCGTCCTTCGGCTGTGTTTTATTCTTTCCATCCTTGAGGTTAATTTTGGATGAATAGTTCGAAGTAATATTACTTGCAGTTAGTTGCGTTTTCTGCCCTGTATTTCTAACTTTTGAAAAGGGGGGTGCCTTTTGCTTGCTGTTCTCGGTTGTTGACTTTTTATGTGCAGGGGAATGGCAGCCAAACAGTTCCGCATCTTGAGCCTTTTTACTGCATTGTAATCTCCGCAGTCGTGGAAATGTAAGCGTGCTTTTGGTATCACCGGGTGTAAGTGTCTTGGAATTGGGAGTGTCAGGTTCCTCACGCTCTAAGATACTTGACGATCGAGACTCTTTATCTTGTGTTTCCTGCCTTGTTTCGTTTAAAGCAGTCGTTTGAGTTTTCTTCGCTGCCTTGGCAGAACTTGGTGAGGAGCCAACTGTAACAACAGCTGCCACTTTTGAGTCGGGTTCGTTCCCTGCTGTTTGTTCGTGATGAATCTCTATCTTTTTCTTGTTGGAGGTACCCCTTTTCTTATTATGTTGCGATCGCTGTCTTTTGCTCAAACTAACAGAACGCTGCTTTTCAGATGGTGTACTAGAGGACTTGGGCGATAGCACCTTTGTTTGATTTGGCGTCTCTTTCGGCATTGCAATGCTTTGTTTCCAAGTTTGCAGTCCCCCATCGCTCCCGTTTGGGCTAGCAGGACTGTTCATTTGTTCATGCTGAATACAGATCACGGGTTTCTTTTCCTTTTTTTTGGGAAGTAAACCTCTCTGTCCCGTACTCCTGATACGAGAGAAAGAATGCTTTCGTTGACTACTATCGACTTTCATAGACCTAATATTATTGGGACAGGCCAGGGGTTCTGGTTCTGGTGGAGTTTGAGCTGTTTTTGTTTGTTTGCCTTGTTTGTCTTGTTTGTCTTGTTTGTCTGGAGCCGTTGAAGCTGTAACAAACGATGTCATGTTTGAAATCGCAGAATCATATATTTGCTGGATAGGAGCACCAAATATACCTTTTTCTTCATCGTTCTTCATCAATGATGCAATAGTGTGAGAAACTATTGACTTTCCTGGCACAGATCTGTCATGTGCTTGCTTACATCTGTGCTTCTTGATTGCAGCTTTGTAGGCGCTTCTTTCTTCGTCGTATCCATCTGGTTTCTCCCACCGTGTATTATTCGTCATGCGGTGACAGTAGTACTTGCGTTTCGTAGTTGGATCTGTTATTTGCTTCCAAGCAGGTTTGGCAATGTTAGGAAAGCTTGTGTCATCTGAATCGTCGTTGCATGATGTGAAACCATCTGTCCAAGAGGATGTCGTCGAACGTGCACCAAAACTTTTTGTAGCAAGAAGAAAGTTGGATTCTTCTGGAGCGCATAATAAGGGAGCACACCTATTATCAATCACTGACTCACCATCCTCGTCTTCTATGATATTCTGATTGTTCTTTGGCATGTTGTAAAAATCGTATTCTTCAGGTTGAGTCCATGTCGTTTCACGTGTGATTCGATTATAGTAGTACGTTTCCTTTCGAACATTGTCATAGGCCATCCTCCATTCATTCTTCGGGCATGACGCTGTATTTTGTTCTACCGACTTCTTGGCATGTGAAAGTACAGGGTCACTTTGAACACGGGTAGTTCTGATATTATTCATACCAGATGTGTTGTTGGCAACAGCTTTCGGAGTGGAGTTGTCATTTTTTAATTCTGTTAATAGCTTTCTTCTCATTCGAGGAACACTTTTTGATCTTCCCTTCTTGTTGTTTAATAATGACTTGGGTGTTCTCTGTGCTGGAGATGTAGATCGTCTAGACATTATTGTTCTTGAAGCACTTTTCGAGCGTATACTATTCTTGTTGTTCGTGACAACATTGCTTCTTCCCGCTCTCTTCGTTGGAGTTTTAGATCGCCTGGCAGTTGTTGCTCCTGAGGCACTTTTTGAACGGATCTTATTCTTGTTGTTCGTAGCCAATATACTTCTTCCTCTTTCACGTTCTACTCGATCAGATGATTTTTTTGGTTTCTGACTTTTGCTCTGGTATTTATTGTTTGGTGTTGCCTTTTTGTTGTTCGTCGATGGAGAAGCCCCAATAGACATGGATCTATTAGTCGATGCGTTAGATCTCGTTCTGGACGCCGCAAGAGACTCAATGTCCTGCCCTTTCACAACTCGATTACGCCTCACACTGCTTTCTCTACTTTCCGACCTCATCCTTCTTGCAGGATTTGTTTGACGACTATGGTCTGACTTCGGTAGAGAACGAGCCCTTCTCTTTGTCGGGGATCTAAACCAACGACCTGATCGAGTAACAGTGTTGTCCCGGTTGCTTGACGGGTGTGATGCCATTATGATTGCGACCGTTTTATCTGATCGGACGTAATCCGTATCTCTTCCGTATTGACTTCTGAATATGAGTAGTTCGTACCCCTCCAGCTAGGCGAACGTGTGCTCAGTCAACTTTTTCTTGTGCCTGGACTGCCTTGCCGTTGAGAGTTGTGAGAAGGCATCGATCGCTGGATCGAGCTGGGTTGGCGCGAAATTCGTTTCTTGGGATATTCGTTATAAGTAGAAAATTCGGGGGAAAAGACCTCATAAGTAATCCAACGCTTCAAACAGGTCTACTTCGTAGTACTATCTTGAAATTCCATAAATATGTCGCCTAGTATGCGTATCAGCGATCCGTTGAACGGAAACAGTTCTCTTAAGAACTTTCTTCTGGAGTGATCGAACTTCAATACTGTGAATCTCATATCAATAAGAAGCTTCAGAAGTATAGTGGTACAGCATGTTACAAATATACCTATATCCAATCCATTGTGTTAAATGACAACGGATGATCTCACATGTTATGATAGTACATCTGATTGATTACGATGTATCTTGGATGAATATTTCTGGGACCATTTAAAAAAATACACTTCGGTGTGAATGACATCGGACTTATCTACAAAATGAGTAACAAGGGATGGTGCATCCCTCTTGCTTGCCCGATTATCTTCTGGTCTACCTTTCATACTTTGATCCATTGGTTGGAATTGTAACAAATTATTGACCAATCAACTGAGTCTTACATAAGGACCTACAGGTATACCTCTTCCGTTGGAAATTCAGAATACGGAATGTTATCATCAGCAGTACTTTATCTACATAAGCTGTTGTGTTCTCTCTAGCAAAAAAAGACAAAAATAAGTGGGACGGATTTTTTTAAGAAACCCACGACAAGGAGTGCTTGCTAATACAATAGACCCTCCACCATGTCACTCCTTGGTTTTCTCGACAATCACCAAGCAATTCATACCATTATTTTTTTCCTGAAACATATTCGTCTCCCAATTATTATAAAAAAGAGGTTTGAACGTGATATTTTCGTAATAAGAACAAAATAGGGGCAAATATTGTATGGTAAAACAACACTTAATATGACGTGTTATTTCTGAAGCATGGCATTTTTACATGTTATTTTAGCATTGCTGTATTTGGCCTCATTTTGTTCTTGCATCAAAATATCACCTACAAACCTCTTCCTTGCAGCAATAATGGAAATTCTAACCAACTGAGATGCCCCCCTTTTCCTGGGTCCAGAAGAATCTCAAACAAAAAAGATTTAGCAAAATTTTGTGGGCAGTCCTCATATCTCATGAGGCAGAGGTCAATGCCATAGATATGAGGTATCAGATATTTTGATCCATTCCTATAGGAAAGGTGGAAGTACCTATGCCTCAAGTGGTACTAGTACTGCTGCCCCATCTGGGATTTCAGTCAATTTGAGAGGAGGGTGGTCAATGGGTGGTGTCTGTGATGTTTTTTTTTTAATATGAGAAGGCAGGGGATCAACATATACAAAGATTGTTGGCTGAGTTGAATGTATATAGCCCTGAGTATGCTGTATCTGAACCAGACACAACAAGAACTGGAGGAGTTACAAAAGAAGGAGATAGACATCAAAGTTGAAGATGCTCTCCATCAAATTTTTGGTAACAATCTGCTAGTATTGATAAAAAGAACCTTGAGAATTGGGCTTGCTTGCCACCTTAATCACAGGGAATAGATGGCTGACATGATACCAGCCAACAGTACTGTGTCACTCACTGCCTTCTTTAGATCAAAATAAATTATTGATCTCAAACAGTATGTTAGAATTTGTCTTCCCTGGAAGGATGGTGTTGCATCTTTTGAGCTACTGGAATACCTCCTCATGCAGTGTGTCTCTGGTACTTAAAGAAGATCAAGGACATGGTAGATCAGATTGTCTTTGAAGTAAAATACAGAATTGGAGAAGAGATGGATGACAGGGCAATGAACAAAATATAAAGTGAGCATTGGATGACAGCTGTAATAAAAAATTCTCTTTTGTTATTGGAGATTAAAAAAGAGCAGAAAGGATTCAAGATGAATTTTGATTCCAAATTGAATACTGAAGAGGTGGATCAGATGCTGTGCAGGAGCAACCCAGCTATGGAGGAACTTCTGAGGATCAAGGTACCACAAGGGGGTGCTGGCACCATCACAGTAATTTGTGTAGATGCCCAGAGGACTGGACATTCCCTGACTCCTGTTCTCTAGCCATCTGCTATGACTTATGGCACTGTGGTGATGAAGTGAAAAAGTTATGCCCCTTTAAGTTGTTCAAGCTAACAGATGTTGTCTTTGTCCAAAGAGGACATGAAAATTTGGATGACATGCAATTTGTGTACACCAAAATTGATAGCAAAGAAGCAAAAAGATTGAACTTATACAAAACAAAAATATTGAAGTACACTCCCTGTAGGACACTCTTGAGGATGGATGATTGTTGTGTGGACAAGCAGACAGACTCAACAGTTACATGACAAAAGAATTCTTAATTTCCAGATGGAACAGTTGAACTTCCTTTGAAGAATGTTTTGACCAGA
>WKLE02004211.1:39626-61254 GCA_014885115.2 Asterionellopsis glacialis | reverse complement strand
ATCTAGGAGATGAAGTACCTGGCATTTATAATACCTGGTACATGTTACAGTAGATGGTGAGGAGGCAATAATAGGTATGCCGTTAATTTTGTACCAGTAAGAGTAGTGTTTCTGGTATACCTGGTAGTACAAGTGTTCATGTTTCTGGACAAATTATTTATGCCTGGAGTCCCACTACAATAGTATCGAATGACCTAATGTACGAGTACAGGTACTGGACCAGGGTTCTATTTTCAAATTTTGCCGTATGACTGATGACATCTTAAATCGTAGATAAAATAGAAGATGTTTTAATATCTTCCTGATGGTGCTACTTTATCGTACACCATGTAACGAGAGACACGGCTTACCTATACTTTGGGATTCTTTTTTTTTGCCGCAGAAACATAAAAATTGCAGAACTTTCTAATTTTAAAGTGGATGTTGTTTAAAGAACGAAGAAGACACATCCATCAACGAAGATGACCAACACAACCGACACCATCATCGGTCTCTGTCTTTCCGTTCTTGCAGGCGTCGTCAATGGTTGCTGGAACGCCCCATTCTCGCCCAAGTTAAACCTAGCCGTCGGCTCGGCCACGGGGAAGAAGTTAGAGGCTGATATTGAGTCGACGTCGTCAATGGAGGGACGCACACTTCTCGGAAAACTCTCCCACCACTTATCAAAGCCCAGAGAATTCGACCTTGATCATCACTATGCATGGGCATTGTTCCTCATTTATGCCGCTATAGCGAATATTCCCTTGTGCCTTTTTTGGGCAGGTGGGGTTGACCGCGTATCCTATATTCTCAGTGAGGCTAGTGCATCGTCCATTGCTCTGGTTTTAGTTTTTGCCATCCTGTTTGGAACAGGTGTTCTTTGCTTCGGCATTGCCTGCCAAATTGCTGGTGTTGGCTTGGGCACCAATCTCAATATCGGCATAATTATGGTTCTGGGAACCCTCTTGCCGCTCATCATGGACAGAGTTGTCAACACAACATCGGGCTGGATAATTCTTGCCGGTCTTACCATTGCAAGCGTTGGATTATATTGTTCCATGAAAAGCCTTCAAATTCGTGATGAGAATGAAGGTCTGCAAACTCAACATAACGACATGGTAGACATGGAGGAAGCTTCACAACCCGTGCCAGAACAACAACAAGAACAACCTGAAGAAAATCCATCTTACGGATCACCACCATCAACAAACAAGGAGGCGCAAGCCAAAGATGCTACGTCGGAACCACCCCCCTCAACATTGAAAAAGGTGTTAGTTTGTGTTGTGGCCGCGGTGCTGTCAACGTCACTCCAGTTTGCCTTTATCTTTGGCGAAGATCTGATGGACATTGCACAAGGCGATGAAGGCCCTGGAACAACACCTGATTCTGGTGCTGCGGCCATTATTTGGCTCTTTGTCATTCCCATTGCTACAATCCCATCTATCATGTACTCATTCTACATGTCCCCCAAGCATGTACCTTTAGCATCGTTTTGGCGATCTCCTTGGTGGAGACACATAATTGTATTTATAACCGCTTCGATACCCTTCATAGGTCACATCCATCTTTACGGGCTTGCTACCGGGTACCTTCCGGCCGATTTTTCAGCCGGTGTTGCGTGGCCAGTCATGTTGATGACGACTGTAGCAATGGGCGTAATTTTGTCTGTCTTTTTAGGAGAATGGGAAGGGGCATCGGAACTTGCTTGGCAAAAGTTAAAATTGGGATTGGCATTCACCTTTGGAGGAATGCTTTTAGTCATGATTTCCGTCGCGTTTTGAGTTGTTGAGCTCAAATTCTTTGTAGTAGATATCAGCAATCAAATAAATGAGTGCAAAGTAAAGTGAAATATAAAACATTCAACTCTTCATTGATGAAGTAGGTTTTGTTGCGTCGTAGTTTTTTAGTTCCTAAAACATCTAATCTAGCAAGCTTGTCTCTCTTTTTCTTGGACTCCCAGTATGCATACAGTATCGCTCTCAGTTGAACACTTGCATAATTGGAGCAATCCAGTCACTAACTGTACGTACTTGTCTCAATGAATAACTGAATACTTCAACGTTGAGAGCAACGATACGGATGCCGCCTAGAAGACTTTCCTGCCAATGGATGAAACAAAGTTTGCCTTGTTTTGGAACTCTTGCACAATGTCCTTGTTTTGATGCACATGAATATCATTTAATCTTGACAATTCTAAAGTGGGCGATTGTTCGGGGTCTGAAGTTTTCAAGTGAGAATCGAACGAACGGACAAACTGTACCTGAATGGAAAGATTTCAATAAAATCATTGTTTCTATAATTAAAGCCTAGAGGGTAGTTTGTTAAGCAAACTAGTCAAAGCTAAGACTTTTCTTGAGCATTTTTCTTCCTCGAGTCAACCGGATCGGTAATCATAGATACGTCAACCTCTTCGTCGGGGAAGAATAGAGCTTCATATCCAAGTCCAGGATTTTTCTTTGTAGGAAGTAGTTCCTTAAGATTCTCAATGTAAACCTTAATAAATTCACGGTATTCTTCTCCTCTATCTCCATCCGCACGGAATCTTTCCTTACTTACTGCCTGATCGTAAGGTCCATATGATGTATTGCTAAAGCGGATAGTTCGCATGACATTATCCAGAGTTTCCTTCTTGATACCTGTACTGAGAATCATTTCGATATCATCAGGATCAACATGCTTTTCCCAGTTGTTCAGATCGTCCAAAAGTTCCTCTTCTGTACGCAATGGTCGACTCTCTCGAGCTAAATTCTTTCTACGGCCCTTCTCTTGGACTTTACGAAGAAAGATTCGGTTGTCGCCCATTGTCATTCGACCATTGTGCGTCTCGAAGACTTTTTGAATTTCTCCAAGTCGATCGAAACCAACGTAAGCACGACCGATTGGGTTTCCTTCCGCACACGTGACGAATTCCACAGAACCATCTACATCCCGAACATCGGCACAAAATGGTTGGATAAGATTCGAGATATCCTTCTTTGTCACTTTTGGATGCAAATTCCGAAGTTCGATAACATCATAATGATCAAGGAAAAAGTCCTTGGAGGGGGCATCACCGTCCACAACAAGACGAGGTCCCTTGACAAACATCTCCTGTAATTTTCCAGGACCGGTCATACCCTTGAGGACAAGTTCACGCTTAGCCTTGAAGTAACGGATGCGGCATTCCGAAAGTTCACCAAGCCGAGTCTTTACCACGTCGGCTGAAACAGCTGAATCTGCCTTATCCGCCGATTCAAACTTGACCAATGCCGTAGTGGGCGAAATCATACAGATATTCTCGGTAGACAGTGGTCCATAGATGGAACCAACTTCTGTGTTGGCGGGGAATAGGTTGTGAGACCAGTATCCAGCACTACGATTGGGAGGAAGATTCACAAGTTTAATGACAGCATCGGGTGACGCCGCCGTCTTGATAAAGTCTGCATCGTCATCTCCACTTTCTGCCTTGGAAATCACAATGGGTTCAGCTTGTAAGATCTTCTCTTCCGGTCCCGTAGCGAGTGCTTCATCACGCTGTTGCGGGGACTTGAAGCCAATGAATGCAGATGTTAGACTTGCTGGACTGACATTTTCAGCCTTGACACCAAATGACTTGAACAGACGTTGTACAGTCCTTTGAACTTCATGTTGAAACAAGGGGTTTTCAAAATCACCAGATTCACCATCAATCGTAGGATGGGGTAAATTTTCAACGTAAATGAACCTTTTATGATTCGTGTGGACAAAATCAAAGTTCGGATTGACACGGTTGGGAGGGAAGTTAGGTTTGGCCTCTCGAAGACTTTCAGGATGTTCTGAACCACCATGATCTTCACAGTACTTGGTTGGATTATTAATTACCGCCGCCAAAAAGTCATCTAAATCTGATCCGTGTGGTTGAATGGGGAGAGGTCGGTTGGCTACCTCCTCGGGGAGATTAGGATGGAAGGGAACTGAAAAGTCACACATGTCACGAAAGAAAAAGGACTCTTCTGGATCTGCCACAAATGGATTATATTCTTGACGTTGACGTCTACCAGGAGGACCACTTGGTGGTTCGTCATCGGCATCGGAATCGGCACCCCAATCGGAATCATATTCAATCGAGTACCGTCCAGCGTCATCCTTTTCGACACGTGGATGGTTTTCAAACTCTTCCATGGACATGGGAGCTTCCATTTCATCGTACTCTTCTTCAGAATCGTATGGGTCATCTATATATTTGACAACATCCGATAATTTAGCAGATCCAGCTACGGCTGTACCCAAACGTAAATGACCCTTCTTTTGTTTTCCAGTTTCCAATGCTTGTGCAGCCTCTTGATCTTGTTGAATCATTTGTTCCAAAAGGTCATCGGATTCGCGTCCAGGGAAATTATCATGTACACCATGACCCTTCCTTTTACGTCCTAAAAGATGAGGTATACCAGATTGGTGTCCCTTTTGTAATTCACCTCTAGCTGCTGGTTCCAATACGGTCTTGGCAAAATTTTCTTTTTTGGTGGGTCCACCATGATGAGGTTTTCCACCACCACCACCACCACCAACACCACCACGACCACCTGCATTGGCAGCAGCAGCTTGACGACGTTCACGGAATTTGTCATAAGATCCTGTTCCTCTACCACCATCGCCGCCACGGCCACCTCGTCCACCACGACCTCGTCCACCACCACCACGTCCTCCTTGGTTTGAAAAACCTCCGCCACCACGACCTCGACCACCCGTGAAATCTCTTCCACCACCACCACCACCTCTTCCACCATTACCTCTTCCACCACCTCGTCCTCCTCCAACGCCTCTTCCTGCTCGTAATGGTGGAGAAGACTGTTGTCCTTGTCCTTCACCATCATTTCCACCACTGGAGAATAAACGATACTGTGACATCCAAGAAGACGTAGTACTTGTTGCTTTTGCACTACCCACAATTCGACTCATCGGAGCAGTCGTACTTGTACGACGAATTAAAGTGGACGCCAACATGTTTATTTCTATATTGTCAGTTTTGTGTTTTTTGTCAGATTTTTCACACTACTTGTACCAAAGTAACTAACTAACTAACGAACTGCTTTCCTTCTCTCTTTTCAGCTGTATTTGTCTCTTTTTTTACTTGACCAAATAATATATGTCAATCTGATATGCAACTACTAAAAGATAACAACGACCAATCAGTGTAATGAATGTGCAAATGTCAATACAATGGTTGTCAGACTTGCTTAGAGTTTACACACAACAACACCACATGGAGATGTGTGCTTGTGATGTGGATGCATGCAACATACAGACGCAGAGAAACGACACAGACTCATTTCGTCGGACGATGGCCAGATGTGTGAGCTCTTCGGCACAAATTTTTATGACTCAATTGACTGATCTCAAAAGATCTTTCTGGGCCGCCCGCTATCATTCTCCGAATGTACTGAATGTACACACGTTGTACATGGATTTAATATTCATAATAAATGAAAGGTACAAACGACAAAAAAATAATAGAGAGTTACACCATGAGAGGCGCCGCTGGCGCGGGTTGGTTGGAACAACAGACAGAATAAATAGGGGCGAAGATTTGCATTCGGGGGTCGGGGGGGGATGGAGAGGCGATTTTGAAATTCTCTGTAGGTACTGACTATACGAAGGTTCACGTACTGCACTGTCGCGTGCATGAATGGCGGCACATCTTCAATCTCCCTGGAAAGAGAATCTGTTCCAGCAGTGTCAATAATAAGCGTGAGCAATAACATAACCATCACACGACAACATCATTGCTTTTTCTCACCAAGAGAACGGCGCCGTCGTTACTTCGAAAAAGAGAAAGCTTATTCAATGAAACATGAACCCACCAACTCATCGTAAGGAAAGTATTCCATCCTCTGGCTCTGGTGCATCTGTAGAACAAAGTATATCTTCTTCTTTGATACAATTATCAAATGGATGCAGTAAGCACGAACTTTATCACAAAACTACCGCCGACAAGAACAACAGCGACAATGATGGTGATGGAGGTGGAAGTTGCAGCTCTGACTTTGACAATGGTAATGGTAGTAGTCATAATGCTATACCTCATCAATGTCGTAAAGATTTAGAATATATTTATAAAATTATACCCTTTGTGGAACGCGAATGTTCTTCTTCGTTGGACGAAATGACAGCAACGACAAGGAATATCACCAGCAGTCGCAGACGACAACAGCAGCAGCGACAACAAAAACAACAGCAAGACACTTCCAATCTATGTCAATTTTATCGCAGTGTTGTGGCAGGTAGTTTTTGTCCACATTCCCATTTTTTATTCCGTTGGGGACGTGATGGTGTTGAAATTTTACCACGCGTGACTCAACTTTTGAAACATTATTTGAAGATGATATCTTCTTCAACAACAGTATCAACTTCGTGGAGCAATGATATTATAGATACAGCAGCACAACTTTTGAATATCATACCAGATAAAGAATTACAAACATGTATCCTTACAGATCTCATTACACTTTCACATGATCTTGCTGCCATATCAAGGATGGACTACTTTTCATCGAAATCATCATCATCGTTAGATAGCTGCTCTCCAATTGAAGTGCTTTTGTTTTCCACAACGCAACAACACATCCAACAACGAAAGTCCACGACTACCAATAATACAAATACAAGAGACACAACCACTACAAAAAGTACACAACAACATCTGAAAGACGAAGAATATCATGCTATAGAGATATCAAATGTCCAAGAACTTGAATGTTTCAAAAGTGGACTATTTCATTTGCTTCATACATTATTATGTATATCACGTGACAGACGAATGATGGAGGACGACCAGCAGGATGGCTGTGAATTCCTTACGGCTCCGACTACTAGGAAAGATGACGATGATCCCCAATCGTCACCCCTTTGTGAAAATGTAGAATCACCTTGGTTTTATTGCTTAGATAATTATGAATTACAATCACAACTGATCAATTCAATCAAACAAAGTGTATTAGTAATAATACCGATATTTGATAGACATCAACAACCACCCCAACAAGATGGTAGAGAACGAGAAGAAGTAACATCGTCCTCATCACATCTTTCCAACTTGGTACTACAACAGAAAACGGAAGCAGCTAAATTACTCTTTACGTTATTGTCTGATGATGCTAATGTATATGTCACACGTGTTGTATTCATGATGCCAGAAATATCTCGTTTCGTCGCAATGGCGGTGAAAATACACTTTCAATATCAGCAACAGCAACACGAATTCGATCATGACAAGACCACTCATGATGTACCATCATCACCTACAAAAGCAACAGCAACAGCAACACATAGTATGACATCTACAATATCCTTATATTCCATAGTATTGACTGACCTTGTACGATATACGATTCTACTACAGCAGCTACCATTAGTTCTCACACAAGAACCATGTACAAGGGAGGACATGATATGGTCCATCCGGTACCAAGCCTTAAAACCTTTACTGGATTGTATGCTCTTTTTAAAGGATTCGTATTGCTCCGCTATCACAAAGAATCACAATACATCCGTAGGTCTTACGACTGCAGCAGCAACAACACTTGAAGAAATGAATAGTTTAGAAACAACAGTCTTACGTGCCATCCATACATGCATATTGACATCATCATCATCATCATCATCATCACAGACTTACAACAACAACAATCAAGGAGGGGGGTATCCAAAACATAGCTTAAGGAGTATTGCTTCAAGTCATTGTACAGTCCATGGTTTATACTTGTATTTATTTCGACTTTTGAAACAACCGTATCTTGGTACCATTGCCGTTCAAATTCTCAGTAACTTGTTACAACCAATATTGAAACATAGTCACTATGAAAGTATTTGTTTTCAAAGTTGGTCCAAGGTGAGCCGACTATCATCAAAAGATAAAGTATCATTATCGTCATCAAAATCCATACTCTTGCCACCTGTTGAGACGACCAGAAATCGAACAGCAACTACTGCTACTGCTACTGCTACTACAACTACTTCTCATCCATCACCCTCAAGATCAGCTACCAAGAAAAGGACCTTAACTGCGTCTGTTACCAAGTCACCCTCCAAAAACTATCCCACGCAGCAACTGAATATTGAGCGTTCTCCAAAGAGGACTAAAAGGAATCAAACATCTACAAGAAGGGCAGCACAGTCCAACGAAAACAATCACAACCATGGACACCACAAACAACGCAGGGATTGGGTTTCCGCAGATACTGTGTTTGTACAAACGTTGGATGATGCAATTTTGTTTTCTCATCAAATACTCTCTGGAACTTTACAACAACAAAATGTTAATCTACTGAACATTGAGAAAATAGTTCAGGGAGCAGTCTTGGTGTCCAGTGTAACCCGCCTTTTGCTAGATGTCATTGCTACTACTGCTGTTCGATCTAAACAACAACGAACTACGACAGAGTCCTGCACTACTACACATACATTGAAGGTGCTTTGTTTCCTCTTACGGTCTTTGAGAGAACTATATTGTAATAATAATAACTCTGATCCAAATAACAATGAGATGATAGCACAGTCAGTGTTGAGCTTAATGGTTGACGTTGGTCTTTATTCACATTTTACAATAGGGGCTGACTGCCAGCTGCAGCAGATTCATGGCAAATACGCAACTCTAACGAATGAACTTGATCAGATCTCACACCTACTACTTAGTGCTTGGTCCTCTAAAATGGAATCCACCGACAAGATGACAGCTTTAAAATCTTGGTACGATCCGTTTACAATACATGAACATAGCACGACAAGACTTTGTCGTGGCAATTGCATCAAGTTTTTTGAGACGTTTGGTGTGAAACTCGACTCTTTACTACTGGGGGATAACTCAAACAGTGGTGACGAGATCTCAAGACGTACATGTCCCTATTGTGTTACAGTATCATCTCACCTTGAATACGAAAGCTACGCCAATAATGAATCGACCTCAATACCAGGGGAGAACGTGAATCTATCAGTAGGAGCTAATGACAACAACAGCATTGTTTTCCAGAATGATATTTCAAAATTATGGTTGGAAATGCTGCCAGTAGGAACAAGGTGAGTTTGTCCATGGTGTGCTCAGTTGTTACACAACCATTCACTGTTGCTGTGTACGGCAAAGGCTTACTTTTTTTTGTTCTTTTTTGAACAGACTGATTCTATTCACTTGTCTACACCCCGAGAACCCCACGGCTATGCCTTCCACAACACAAATCATATGTAAAACTCTAGAGCAGCCTGAACTGTTTCCGGAATTGCATGTAGTTGGTACAATTTCTTGCATACCCGTACTTGCTTTATCGGTGGTTCTTCAATCAAATCAATTGACCGACGATACCAATGGTACATTGCTGTCACAGTTGTTTGGTAGTCTGTCACGATTACAAATGCTGCAAATTTCATCGTCCTGCAAAACCACGTCAACTAGTGGAGGATTATCTATGGTAGTGAAGGACAAAATAGTATGCAGAACACTCAACCGCTTTTGTACGATTTTGAATTTCAAACGAAAAGCAGGTGGAAGACCAGAACAGATTTCTCAAGTAATGACAAATGCCCATATCTTCTCTTCTTTTGTTTCATCTTCCGTATCACTGCGAAACTGTTTCCACACCCCATCCGATGTACAGGATCAAACGCACGGCGGAAAAGCAATCATGAACAATCTAGAACAGACATGTCGATATTTCCCATCACATTGGCTGTCCGTGAAAATTCCCAGAGATTTTGAAGGGATTAACTCTGGTCTGCGCCTTTGTACGTGGCAGTTAATCGCATGGGCGTGCTTAAACTCAGATAGATCCACTCTACGTGATAACAATGCGCACCGACTAGCAATTATTTACAGCCAAGATCGCGAAAGCTCCACAATAAGTCCCGAGGGCGATGTTGGAAGTTTGCCTTCCCCTATTTGGCTCCTCGAAGTACCCTTTGTTGACAAAGATAGAGTTGTTCGCGACTATGCTTCAAGATCATTAGGACGCGTATTGCTCGGAAACGATTGCAATCTCTTGTACGCTCTATTTTCCACCGAAGAGGATTGGAAAGGTTTATCATCAGCACGAATGGACCGATGTACCAATGTGGAGAATCAGATCATTGTCAGATTATTTCGTTTCATAGACAATCTTCTACAACGGCGTTGGTCTGTCGCGCCCTCGCGTGTTTTCATTACCAGAAATCACACGCTTTCAATGAAAGACCCAAAAGTAACTTCCTTTTCTCAAAGTTCTCCGCTTGAAGGTGATTCCAAGGCTTTTCCTTTTCTTAAATCTGCTCTCTATGCTCTATCATCTTTGTGCGAGAACGCGGATCTGGAATCTACTTTTGGTGTCTTCATCTTTGAAAATGCACTGCATCGAATCGTCCGCTTCTGGACAACATTTGAGGAGCAGCTGCGGGAACACGGGGAAAGCCTGGTTTCAGACAAATCGTCAATGATGTATTCATTGTCATCACTAGCCTTTGGTGAGATGTCCCGTCTCAACCTCCCTGTCTTCCTCAGATCTGTTGTTTCTAGAAAGCATCTGACGGAAGTATTTCTCCCTGTTTTACTAAGCGACATTTTGGTACCCAGATACAGTCCGGAAACGTTAGAACACACAACAAATATTCCGGATCGACGGTACCGGCTGCTGTCTTTATTCATTCAAAACTTTCTTGTCTTTCCCACGGGTCAAGCTGCCGCACTGGATAAGAATGAAGTATCTCTCTTCAGAAGAAAACGATGTTTGTCTTTGACCGACATGCGCAAGTTTTTGCAGGACGTGCTTCCAAACATTCTTCCTGCTTTGGTTGCCGAACAAGATTACAGCGCCTTGCGACTTGTAACGGGCTTTAATCTTTTTCTAACAAGAGAAAAACGAAGGCTCGAGAAAATAGAAAAGGCGATGGTTATAAGGAATGAACTATCTCCAGCAATCCTCGTTGGTAATACTATGCTGCCTTCAAACTTTGCAGTAAAAGGCATCAGCACAAACGCTCTCGACGAGCATCTGAAGATGCTCTGTTTATCTCCTGAATGCATTGAACAGATAATACCGCGTCTTCTTGTACATCAGGACCGGAACCCTTTGGTTTTCTTCCTTCGCCATGTAGTGAAAGAAAAATTGACTTTACCACAAATGATCCGATCGGCACAAAACAAAATTCTGAAGAACCTTGTATTGCGCCTCGGTGATCCTGGTATCTACGATGACAACGAAATGTCTGATTCACAAACAAAGCTTCCCGACAATTCTCTAGTGGTTCAAGGTATCATAAAAGGTGCCCTAGCACTCCAACAAGAGAAGACCAGTTCTGCCTTGAAAGGAGAGGCTCCCAAAGGGACGGGAGCGGGGAAAAGTTCAGGTGCTGGCGTAGATGAAACTTCAGCCAAGCGAAGAATTGGCGATGAAGCAGCATCCATATGGGTTTCCTCGAACTTTATGTTTGTATTGGTCAATGTTGTCCAGCAGAGATGGAAGCTAAAAACGACAAGAGAAAATATACAATCTCTGAGGTGTTTAAGAGCTATGTTGCAGTTTCTTCGGTCAGCAGATGCTGCACAGTATTTACCTCAAATCATGGCTACTGTCAACATGGCCATGTCAGATGAAAATGATGCTGCCGACAAAGAAAGAAAGGATCGTACTCACTTGCGACTTCTTGCGGCACAAGTACTGTCTCAATATGTACGGATTGTGATTGCACACGAAATTAGTGCGATTGAGCAAGATTTTACTACAATTGTGGTCTCATTGTTCCCGGTTCTGACCCAGAAGGAGGGAGTCCGATTGGATTCAAATCATTTAAGTTTTATTTCCGATGCATGCAAGACAGCCGTGGATTTACTTGAATGGATGACTTCCGGCAAGCTCGCCAAGAAGCTCGCTCCCATGTTTGCCGAAATTCCATTTTTGCCATCATCGCCGCACCTTGACAATGTAAGAGCCTCACTCAAAAAGAATGGTGTCGACTTCGATACGCTGCTCACATTGACCGATGCGCACCACACACAGCAGCAAACTCCATATACAAGAGATGATAAGAGCTCGAGCGTTCAGAGTAGCAGTGACGGTGACACTTTGTCTCAAGAGCGATACAGCGCGTATATGTTGGCAGCCCTTCAAAAACGCCTTGAAATGCTTCGCAAGCTTCTTGCGCATGGAAATACTAGCGTTCGTAAGGTAGTCTTGGAACATCTTATAGATCTCTTGCGTGCAAATCGAGGATTATTTCATAGAATGGTGGAAACACAGGATGGGGGTTCCATAGAACGATTTGTGACTGTCTTGTTCTCCACTTCAAATGCAGATGAATCAATTGATAACAAGGGGGTCGAACATAGGTCAGGTAAGTACTATATTGGACAGAATGGCATTCAGTGCCTTCAATAAATGTATTGTCAGGGCTAACGAATTTTGCCAATTGGACCTTTTTGCTTTAGCTGTAAGTCTGGGGGGTGTAAAAGAATTACTGGAGGCTCTGCTTTCACGATGTAGTTTGGAAGAAGACCGAGGTAATCGAGTTTTACTAGCTACGTGCCTAGGGGAAATGGGTGGGCTAGACTCTAATCATATTGGAGAAGTCAATGTGATCCCTCCAGAAAACTGCGAAGGTAGCAACTCATGGAGACTACCTCAGCCTCCATGGAAATCACGCGCAGCTCGGTACGAGCTACATCTGGTCACGAAACACTTACCGATGGCTCTCAAGGCGGCACCATCATCTTCAGATCAGCATAAGATTGCCTTCACAATCCAGCAACTCTTAGTGCTTCTAGATGCGTCCGTCCCCAGCAACGGCAACGATGAAGATTTGCGCAAAGAGGCAAAATCTAATTCTTCTGAAAAAATTGGCACAGAGACAGTGGGAACGGGGTCTACTTCAAAGCGCAGAGAAAAAATGAGCCCTTGGTTAGTTGAGAAATTAGAAGAGGCAGGGGTACTTGCGGACATTGAGCCATACTGGTCAACACATTTCAGCGAGGTAAGTCTTTTTGACAGATGAGAAAGCATTTTTCATTCTCCCAATCTTTCTAAAATGCGCTATTTCGTTCTGACCAGGTGGACACATATTCATCACGGAAACCCCCATTTTTCCGCCCTGCGACATCATATTTCAACTGGGTTTCACGATGGTCTGGATTTATGATAATGCAATCGAAAAACAACAGCAAAAGCCGATGGCAAGACCTATTTTATGCGTGCCGCACATCTATGCGTTCAATGGCAGGAATCACAATAACGGAATTCTTACTGCCTGTTTTAGTTTTGGATGCCATTTGTTTTGGTGAAAGTATCGATGAACATGTCGTTTTGCAAGAGCTCAAGGATGCTCTAACGTTTTCGAAGGAGGAGGACGGTGCCTTGCATTTAGATCCGATAGAACCACCTGGTCACGGCATGAGTCGCGACGAACGACAAAAGGCGGTCAATACAACATTTTCTATAATTGACACCCTTCAATATTGGGCTGAAGACGAAACAGAAAGTCGCCACCGCAATGTTCGGTCGTCCTCGAAACAATCAAGTAGCATTCAAGACAGGTCGAGATCCGTAGGAAACGACACGAGCTCTGAATTTTGGTCTGCAGACGAAAGCATTGTCAAAATAGAAGATTTCGTAAAAGCCGTGCCTTTAGCTCTTCGTGCCAACGCTGCTGCCTGTGTTGGTATGCACGCCCGTTCGCTCCGGCTTCTTGAAATGGATGCTAGATCTCACCTTGTAGAATCTTTATTTGACAACACTGGCGGTCACGGGTCAAGCGGAAAGACTGGACAGGAAGATCAGAGGAATCAATCAATTGGATATCGCATCCTTCATGGGATTGATACTGGTCTGATGAAACAAGTTCTCGGCCAGCTCGGTGACTGCGAAACAATGAAAGCTGTAGTACAGGATACTTCAAGAGTAGGGCATTCTTCGAATATTATTGACAGTATCAAAGAGAAGGAAGCTTACGGAGATTGGGCAGGAGCCATGCAGGATTACGAGATGGCACTCCAGCTAAGTGGTGATAGGGAGCGTGCTGCAATACTTGAGAGAGGAATGCTGAAGTGCCTACTTGAATTGGGACAGTTCGAGAGCGTTATCAACCAAGCCAATGGAATGGTTCATCGCCAGCACACGGATCAAAATAGCCGCAAGAAGAGTACCGGATTCTCGCTTGGCTCTCTGTCTCATGAAAATGCAACACCCTACGCAATAGAAGCCGCATGGCGCCTTGGTCGATGGTCTACGTTAGAGAACCTGGTTGCTAAAAACGACAATCCCTTTGAACAGCATCACCAGCTTGACGTTGAGAGTCGTTACCAGATCTGCGTTGGCCGAGCCATGGTGGGCTTGAGGAAAAAGTCGCGTTTGATGGTAACAGATGCCGTAACTGAAGCCAGGCAAGCACTGATGACCGCTATTTCTAGTTCAGTACAAGAAAGTTACTCTCGTTCTTACCCTCATCTACTGCGATTTCACTGCCTGAGAGAGATCGAGGATGCAAATGATATTCTGTGTCCCAACACTACTGGCTGTATTATTTTCTCCAATATAGCGGACGCTGCGAGCTCGCAGGAACCTTTAGGATTATCGTGGGACGACCGTTTAAATAGAGTTTCTTCATTGGGATCTGCATCTATTATCAATGTCAGATTAGCTCTTGCAAAGCTAGGGCAAGACCCAAATCTAGAAGGTTCCCTATATTTAAGTGTTGGAAAGAGAGCAAGAAAGAGCGGTCTGGTTCATATTGCTGAGAAATCTCTTGCGCAAGCTGAAGCTGCATTCCTTAGCTTACGGAATCCTACATTAGAGGTTGAAAAATTAATAAGGTTGGACGATTCGCTCACTTCAATTCGAGTTCAAATGGCAAAAGTCAAACATATGATTGGTGAGAGCACTTCGGCTCTACGCATTATTGGAGAGGATTCTATTCATGATCTTATCGACAAAGACACAGCAGCACTTCGTGCTTACGTGTCGAAGGTGGAACTCAAGAAAAACCAAATGCTTGGAAATGTAGCCCAGGCGGATGTGGGTGACATTGTTGCACGCTTTGCTCGTAGTCTATTCCAATCAACGCAGTGGATGGCTGAGGGGGGTCTGAAAGGGGGCGCTGAAGTTATGAACAGGTTTCGTGTAGTTCAAAAACTCAGCCCTCGCCTGGAAAAAGGTTACTTTTACTTTGCAAAATATGCCGATTCTCTCCTTGAAAACCGAATCAAGGCGTTAGCTAGCCATACTGCCCAACTTGGTGTTGATGATGATACTATACGGGCAAATGTATTTCTTCGCGATGCGAGCTGTCAAAATTATTTACTACTGGCCATGCAGCAGTATGGAGAGGCCTTGAATTTAAATCAAAAACACGTGTTCCAGGCATTACCTCGTTTACTTACATTGTGGTTTGATTTCACTTCTATCCCTGCGGATGACCTAAAATCTCCAGCTAACAACAGAACAAGTGGCGGAGTAGATTATCGCAACCTCTTGTACGATAATCAAGGTAAAGCGAATGAAATGATGGTTGTACTAATACGGTCCATACCGGTTCAATCGTTTTATACGTCACTGGCACAACTTATCTCACGCGTAGGGCATCGAGACAGGGATACGGTCCAAGTTGTGATAGCGATACTGAAAAGAGTCCTGGTTAAGTTCCCTTCTCAAGCCATGTGGCCTCTCGCATGGCTAAGAAACTCTTCTAACAAAGAAAGGTCAAACATAGGCGAGGAAATATTTTTGGGTGCAATTAAGACCCTCCAGAAATCAAAGCATCAAGAAATGCATAAATTGCTAGTCGCATCTAAAAGTCTATGCAAATACCTGATTGACCTTGCAAAGTAAGTTCGCCACGTACTCAACATGCTGTATTACCTATTTACCGATACTTACCAATTCTGTCATCTCTACTGCTTTTAGGTATAACCCCAAAGAGGCAAACGCCCGGACCTTTAGTGTCCGACCGTGGAAGGGGGAAGTAGAGCTGTCAGCATTCATACCGCCAGTCCAAGCTGCTTTATCTATTCTTCCGGCGTCATTAGGTAGAGGAAAGTCTTACGATGTAACCCAGACTTTGGTTCCTAGAATGCGAGTTTTTTCTCCAGTGGTATCAGTGATGGCGTCAAAAGCTCGACCTAAAAAGATCAAGGTGTATGTCATTCCAGCACAACAATTGCGATCGAGACAGCCGTCTGGTAGCATCAATTCATCCCAGAGGCGCCAACCTGGCGATATTGGTGAGATTCACTTTCTACTTAAACAAGAAGCGAAGGGAGACCTAAGGAAGGACGCTCGTGTTCAAGACCTTAACAATGTGATCAATCGTTTGATGGTAACGGCTAGTTCGCCATCTCGACGAGCTGCCACCCAACAACGGCGATTGCAATTGAGAACATTTGCAGTTACCTGTCTTAGTGAAGACTGCGGTATCCTCGAATGGGTCCCAGAGACAGAATCTCTTCGAAGCTTGGTAGGAGCTTCGTATAACCCGCAGGCCGCACCTTTCTCTACACGCCGACGAGGCAAGCGCATGTCAGGTTTCGGAGACGTTAATCTGAGAAAGAACTATGAAAGATGCCAAGAGATTTACAAAAAAACAGGTGATTTTGTAAAAGCAGGAAGTACGTTTGAGGAAACATGTTTAAAGCAGAATCCACCTCTATTGTATTGGTGGTTTGTTCAAAAGTTTATGGACCCACATGCTTGGTATGAGGCAAGAACCAGATTCACATTATCAGCGGCAGCTTGGTCTGCTGTAGGGCACGTCATTGGACTTGGTGATCGCCACTCGGAGAATATTCTAGTCGATACTAGTAAGGGCGATTGTGTCCATGTCGACTTTGATTGCATCTTTGATAAAGGTTTGACTCTCCCTGCACCCGAAGTCGTTCCATTCCGTTTGACACCGAATATGCTGGATGCATTCGGTCCGACTGGTGCTGACGGGATCTTTAGTGGTTCCATGAAAAATGCCATGAATGTACTGCGAGAAAACAGGGAGACATTATTAAATGTTCTTGAACCTTTCCTCAAGGACCCAGTAATTGATTGGAAACGGCATCGCTCACACAGTCAACCAAATAGCAAAAGTTCAAACTCCCGAGAAGTAACTTCTGCAAAACGATCGATGGAGGTGATTGATGGTCGTCTTCGGGGAATCTACAATCTTCGTAATCCGAATGTTGACAAGTTTCGGCGAAAGGAACAAGGTGGCACCATCCAGGACGATGAAATGACTCACTTGATGCCTCTCTCTGTTGACGGACAAGTTCATAAGATGATCAGTGAAGCTACCAGTCATGAAAATCTGGTTCAACTTTATATTGGATGTAAGTTTTCCAACCTGATGGTTGTCAAGATTATTTGAATTCACCATTTGCTTCCCACCACTTCTAATTTTTTGTTACTTCTTCCATCTGTTTCGAAACTCTATTTAGGGATGCCATGGGTTTAATGGCGTATTGATGAAACTACCTTCAAATAGAATTACGAGCAGTTTCAAACAAATCCAAATACTAAACTTATGTAACATACAAAATTTTACTTTTCATAGAAACATGTAATCTTACACGCATGTTCCCCCCAGCCAAATTTTTTGAAGCTTTAGTATCTGACTTGTAATGATGATTCATCTATGATAGTGACCTTATTTGCTTCGTGGTGTTCTGTTTTGATTTAAAAATATTGTTCTTACTGCATTAGGACTAGGACTAACTAAATGCATTGTACAATCACTATGACAATCGACATTAGTGACGCTGAATCACGAATTGAAATGTCTCTCCTGGCACCAGTCAATCGAAGACTAATTTAGTTTCTACGCAGACCACCAGTAATGTTTATTTATTACATATAGTAAGTACCTTTTTTTGCAGTCATTTGCCCCAAAATTGAAGTACTTTGGACTAATTGGAAAAAAGTATTTAATGCCGGATAATCCGAACCTGTTATTCAATTTTAATTATTGGTGCTGCTCCTCTCCCTTGTTGCGCAAGCAGAGCAACGAAGCAACGCGAGGCATAAGGGAACAAGGGAATATTTTAGGACGGTCTCTCTTGTCATCATTACCTTTGTCGATCGAATCAAGGGCCTACTGTAACAAGTCTATAACACTATTACAAAGACAAAAACCTCTACGAAAAGACATTTGATACAATGGACGGCAACGACAGCTATGAGCTTGATTACGAAATAGAAGAAGATGACGCAAAATTACCTTTTAAGAGTGCACATGATGCAATGGAATCAGGCAAACAACAATCACTTTCAGCTTCAACAACAGCCTCAGCGAGCAAGCCAGCTGCGGTGAAGAACAATAACACTGACACATCAAGCAAAGCATCGTCTAAAAGATCACTATCTTCCAGAGTAGAAGAGGATTCTTCATCTTCTTATCGATCAGATGCAAAAATGCCAGCTAAGCCTGCAGCAACTGCAGTAGCGAAGGGCGATTCTTCAGAAGAGGTACGACCAGGCGTGACATATGTCAGGAACCGGGACGATACACGTGCATCACAGAAGGAGGCTCGAAGTCGGGCCATAGGATCTTCTAGTACTCAGGCAGTCAGACCAGGTTCCTTCACTGCGGTATCTGCCGCTGATGACCGTGTGGCACGAAAGACCCGCAATTCAACAGCATCTCAAAAATCTAGCTCTGCGGCAGCAACGCCAGCTGTTCGACCGGGATCTTTTACAGCTGTATCATCGGCAGATGATCGGATATCTCGTAAAATTCGTGGCGAGTCATCGCGGTCTATATCAAATGCTGCTGCATCGGCTACTGCCTTTTACAAAAGTGTCGACGAACAAGAGCAAAGAAATATGGACGATGACGAAGACTCGGACGATCACAATGACACTCCACCTCCTAGACCCGGAAGTTTTACAGCTGTTTCAAATACCAGGAATAGCAAGATCAATCGAAAACTGTCATCATCATCTTCTTCTTCGTTTCGTCCAGGAACAGCTACAGCAGTAAGAGATGCGGATGATCGGATTGCCCGGAAAAATCGGGCGGAATCATCATTTCGTTCATCATCAAGATCAATAGGAGCAGCAGCCGGAGTTGCTAGTGCACCACGTGTAGGTGCCTTTCCAGAGAAACATGATAGTCGCATATCGAAGAAACAACAAAGTGGTGGTGGTGCCGCAGCCCAAAGAGCTGCAGTAGGAGCTATGGCAGTAAGTGGAATTGATGAACGAATTGCTGCCAAGCAAGCTTCCGGCGGTAAATCTTCTTCTCCTTCTCTTGATATCAAACCAGGTGCCGTGGCTACCAAAAATGATGAAATGGTACAACGAAAAGTATCAGGTTCAGGCGGGAAGGCAATAGCTGTAGGAGCGCAGGCATCATCTGAAATGGATGAAAGGATTCGTCGGAAACGTGTATCCAATGGTCTTGAGAAGGAAGATGACAGAAAGACAAAAAATCCACAACTGCGACCTGGGTCATTTGCCTGTACAGGCGATGATCCAGCAAGAAGTAAAACTTCATATGTAGATAACGAACTTTTTCAGGATGAAGAAGGTGAATTGATTGATGAAGATAAATATATGGAAGATATTATACAACAAGTTGCAGAACCTGAAAAGGAGAAGGATAAGCAAATGACGGCTGCCATCCACAATGCCATGAAAGAAGCTTCGCCTGATGCTGAGCTTAAACCAGGAGCTTATAGTGTCCGAGCACCTGCATGGAGTTTCTTCAGGGGAGCAAGAGAGAGTATTTCCATGTCAAGACGAGCAAAGTTTGGTACAAAGAGAGCTCGTAGTGGGCTCAACAACGCCGTGACAGACACTGGTATTGAAGATAACATGGGAGATTTTATTGATGAAGAACTTAGTTGGTGGGAGGCTTTGAACATTGGCACAATCTGTGTTGGATGTTGTATCATAGCTATAGTATTGGTGGGCGTCCTTATCCCCGTGTTGAAATTGAATGGCGACGAGGACGAACCGATCAATGCCGGGCCCTACGAAAAAGTGTTATTCCCTTTGTCGGGTAAAGATTCTTTTAAGGACACTACATCTCCACAATCCTTGGCTTTTGACTGGATTGTTTACACCGATAAGCTCCCAATTGACAGTCCAAATCTCATTCAAAGATATTCCCTCATGGTGATGTATTTTTCAAATAAAGGCGGTGATTGGATAGTTCATCAAACACAGTGGGGGTCAAGTGATCATGAATGTAACTGGGATTACATTGAATGTAGCGTATGCAGCAAGGAGAATCTCAATGTTGTTGGTTCTACATCACAAGCTCTCGGCACAGGGGGGAGACTTAGACATAGGTCTCTGGAAAACGTTTTTGCTCTACCGGGAAAGGATGGTACACAATGTGTTTCCTCTCTGATTTTCGATAAGGCATACTTGAAAGGAGAGCTCGTACTTCCAGACGAACTGTCGCAGTTAGAGTATTTGTGTAAGTCTTTGATTTGAATTTTCCACCGGATTAAACAGAAGTTTTATGTTATTTTTCTCACGGTACGCTTTCAACCTTTCTCCTACAGATAAATTTGACGTAGCTGAAAATAATCTCTCTGGAAAGATACCAGACAATTTGTACAGTCTTAGCACTCTGCAGCATATCTATTTGGAAAGAAATCAGTTTACTGGTATGATCAGCAGTAACATCGGGAATCTGAATAAACTGAAGGTGTTCTCCGTCTTTCAGAACACTTTAACTGGACAATTGCCAGAAACTATGAAGACTTTGGAAAGTCTTGAAATATTGTGGACTTCACGGAACATTGGTATAGGTGGGCCTCTTTCCGAATTTATTGCAAGCTGGCCAAATCTTGTAGAGATTGATGTATCAAATTGTGCATTTCAGGGCTCCATTCCGGAAGAAATAGAGAGTCTATCCAATCTGAAAGGGTTATACCTTTATGACAACAAGTTATCTGGATCCCTTCCCACGGAATTAGGGCTTCTTACTACGTTATCGCGATTTGTGATAAGCCGAAATAGGTCTATGACTGGTTCAATACCATCTGAATTAGGAGCACTGAGAAATGTAGAAGAACTTCGTATAGATTCAATAGATTTGGACGGATCAATACCAACCGAATTAGGGAACCTTAGCCGTGCAGGTAAGTATTGATTCTGAGGTGTATATATTTAAGTGGTTTCTCATGCATCCCCTTACTCACAATATGTTTGGCATATACTTCTGCAGTAATCATCAATCTTGCTGAAAATAATTTGATTGGAAATCTTCCTAGTGAACTTGGACGGTGCTCATCAGCAACTGAGTTATCTCTGTTCAATAATCAGCTTGAAGGGACAGTCCCGTCCGAGCTTGGTAAGCTTTCGCAACTCGCAACATTATACCTGCAACGAAATAATCTTACCGGTGAAGTCCCCGGTCAAGTGTGCTCTTTACGAGATGAGCTTCTAGAAACTTTCATAACAAGTTGTTCCGACGGTGACCTGGAATGCCCGACTCCCGATTGTTGCACTTCTTGTACCTTTTAATTTTTAACATTAAATATTCCTGTTCTATAGTAACCTTTCGATCACTGAAGGAGTGTGACATGTTGCGGGTCGTCGCTTTGGTTTAATTAGCCATGAGCGCATGATTTTTTTTACACGGAAATTTTTCATTTCCCGCCATACAGTTACAGTGAATGCGCCTAACCTATTAATTGAAAAACTAAAATTGCTCCCGGGGACTATCCATACTCCTGAATATGGGAACG
>WKLE02004211.1:0-39601 GCA_014885115.2 Asterionellopsis glacialis | reverse complement strand
GGGTGCTCTGGTTGGTTTCAGAAATAATAATGACAGAAATAATAATGACCGAATTATTTGTTCCGGGTGGCGGCGGCGGCGGCGGCGGTGACTTTGAACCTCTACTCCGACTAATTTGTTCGGTTCAACAATATTGAAATGTCTGTCGTGATTCCTACGTCCGCCAATGACAGATGACGAAAACTCAGCACACATTCTGGATCAATTAAGAAAATTATATCTCAAAACTGACTTGCATTTTTAACTTAATTACTACGCAAGGATGTTAAGTAATAAAAAAGCATGACCCCTGGTACCAGAAAATGAGAGAAACTGCGACTACAGATGAAGTACCCAATAAAATGCAATCTTACTTACTTCACCACCTACTACGAAGTTTGTCAAATTTCGAGTTGAAATGGACACATTTACTTGAGCTTTTCTAGTGTGCCCATTTTGCATTTTCAACAAAGAATGACTCTCGCACTTTTTTATTTGGCTGCAATATTTCATTTCCCGAAAGAACTGACCAGAATTCCACATCTTCAAGAACGAGCATACAAACAGAAGCTAGACTCTCTCCAATGACGAAGAGCACCGACAGTACCACAAGCGTTTCACAGTTTGATCAAGGACGACCCATGTTCTTTCAGACTGATGAAGATCCTGATCCATCCTTGTTGAAGGCTCCTGCCAGAGGCAAGCCTGATTTACAAGACTCATCGTCGCCGCCGACTCCAGGCGTGGCACATGGCGCCAACGAAGTAAACATGGAAAAATCAGCGGCGCCTCCGTATACTGAACTCGAAATTGCACAATCGTTCTGGGTGAACAATCACGACCACAACCAAAAGAAGACGTTGGATGACACCAAATGCGCTGACATACTCATTCACGAAGAGGCAATAAAATGTAAGAACGCTTGCCTTTGGCGTGTAGTACTCATTATGGCGCTCACACTTGGGGTAGGAAGTGTTCTTTTCGTTATTATCCGGCAAGGACTTGAAGGACAAGGACGATTCGGATCTACAGCCACGCAGCATGGGCAAGGTAACCAAACTGGCACTGCAGGAGATTACGGAGAAGTTGCGACAAACGTACCTTCGTCAAAGATAATCGAAGCATTCGACAAGGTGCTGCATCTTGCAGATGAGTACACCTTCTACAACAACAATAACTCTCCCCAGGCAAAGGCCATTTATTTGATAAAGAATGGCATTCAAACCAATACCCTTCCTTCAGCCTTTTATGGCAACCATACTTTTGATGATATCTACGAAGCTCTTGCCGAAACTTATGTCCTATTGGTTTTGGCTTATTCAATCGGCGACGGAAAATGGTCCAAACCCAACCCGTGGCCTTCCATGATCAAGGAGCACTACTGCTTATGGTATGGAGTCTTATGTTTTCCTGGTCGTCTTCAGGAAGTAGCATTATCAAAACGTGTCAAGTACATCGACATAAAAAATGTAGCTCTACAATCTGGTACGATTCCGAGGGAGATCGGGCATTTATCCAATCTTGGTAAGTGTACACTTTTTCTTCAAGCCTTCGTTACTCTGCTCTTTCTCGAAATTGATGCTTCTCAAAGTTTCAGTCTTAATTGGCTATGTATTTTGCATTTTGCGCGTCTATAGAAATGCTCCGGATTTCGAAAAATCGGCTGGAAGGATCCGTTCCAAGTGAAATTTATCATCTCACAAATCTAGGTGAGTAAACTCTCAGCATTCTTACCACTAGTTGTTTATTTTGTAGCACTACATGTACTTACCAACATGATCGTTCAAACTTCTTTCCATTCAAACACGCATTTGTTGCTATACCCTACTGCACAGAAATACTCGATCTTGGGGATAATAGATTAGCATTCTCAGTTAGTGACCAAATTGGGCGCCTTTCGAAACTAGGTATGTTTGTGGACAAGATGATGATGCTGATTACTCTATCCTTCTCTCCCCTTCTAGACTCACGGTCCGCGCTTACATCTTCTCTCCTAAATGTTACATACGACGCAGCCGATCTGTCTATCCAAAACAATTATGCCAAAGGTGCGCTCCCGGAAACAATGCAAAATCTTACTAACCTTGTGCGGCTCGACTTATCAAACAATAGATTATCTGGACCAATCTTTGACATAATACTGAAAAATCCAAAAATTAGTAAGTTATTTTTTTCACTCGCCCAAACCAACTTTCACATTCTGACAGGTTTTTCTCCTCCTTGGTGCGACTTTTTTAGTGATTGCGTGTCTAAACTATAATGAATTCGATGTCACAATCCCTAGTGAGATTGGACGGGTTACTAGTTTGTTAGAACTTGAACTCTTCGATACTCGTATTCCGGGTTCAATCCCAACTGAGATAGGTCTTCTTTCCTCATTGAAGGTTTTCACTGTTAGCCACGAGTTATCAGGTACTATACCCGTGGAAATAGGTCAATGCAAGTCGCTTCACACATTACGGATGATCAATAATGAAAACATTGGCGGAACCATTCCCTCGACATTGGGCAGACTTACATCTCTCTCCATCGTTGACTTAGCAGACAATAGACTCCAGGGCACTCTTCCATCCGAACTGGGTTTACTTACCGACATTTATCAGCTCTCGTTGCACAACAACTTGTTGTCTGGATTTATTCCCACCGAATTCGCAGAATTTCTGAACCTTAGTAAGTGTACAGTATGACATCTCCTTTGGTACTTTGTTTTGAATTAGATTTTTCCAACTAATTTTTTAAATTACCCTTTTTTTAGATTTGTTATCGCTTGATGGAAACAAAGATTTTTATGGTGAAATCCCAAAAGAAATATGCAGCACACCAAAGCTTTCTTACGATTGCTCGATAAAATGTGATTGTTGCTATCAAAATTGTTTTTATTAGTTTCGTTTTTTGAGCATTTGCCGTATGCTCAATCTTTATTCACTTGATACCACGTGTGAATGTCACAAAGGGAAGATGAATGAATTATGGGTATAAATAAAACCAAAAAATGTGCTTATTAGATACATATTTTCTCATCAAAAATTGCATCAAATCCTAAGTCTATCGATGTGCTTTGAAAAATGGTTGTAAAGTCAGTAGAAGCTGTAGGGACTAGTTAGAAAAGTAGACCAAAATTTGTTGTATAGTCATAGGAATTTAGTCCTTGCTTCTAGGGCTGCAAATGGCGGTATTATGCCAGGACAGCGAATCGATGCTTGTGGCATATTGTCCAAATTCGTGGGCAAAACCAACGTCACGACCTTCTCTTTCATGAAAATTAAATCGCAAAGTCTGATTTTGCACTCATCGATAGTTGCACTGAAAAGAAGGCATCGAACCAAATAATGAATACACTGAGCAAGAGAGCCTTGGCTTTGTTACGGGAATCATTGTGCAAACCGCAATCCAAATTCTTCCGGAAAACCACATTACTAATTTGAGTTTTTTCTTTTTCTTCATGTCGCCAGGGCACGACGGACGGCTAATTTGAAATTATAAGTTATCTCTTTTAACCGACACGTACCGTTAAAAAAACGTTGGCGTGATACAGTTTTTGGCCAATTGTATGGTATTATGATACAGAAGCTGTTTTTGATATAAAGAGGTATTCTCTGTATCTCAACCTATTTTTTCCAACCAAGAAGATAAAATTACAAACAACTTGGTATCCTCAAACAGGAATCGTAGTGGTTCTTCACACTCCGACATTTTTATTACACAATTGTTTGTACTTTTCCTACTAGGGCAAGAACACAACAAGAAGAGGTCATCGAGTTCACAACAACTTATCAGGGCATTCTTACTAGTAATTTAAAAAAATTGCTCTAAGTTCAACAATTTCCTGCAGTACGACACTTTATTCAAGTTCCGGTTCAACTGAAAGAAACTACTGCGTTTCGGCGAGAGAACAAGTGAGATTTTTCCAAGAGTACAACTATTTTGGTATACCGGAATGGGCGATAAGCGGAAGCAGTTAGCAGCAGGTATTAAAAACAAAGGAGAGAGATAAATATCTCTATCCGTTGTACAACCGGCAAATAAGAATGCAAGGTGACAAACAGCTGCCGTCTTCAAAGCAGAAGTTAACTTCATCTTCTAGTAGTGGCAACAAGGAGCAACAGAGCATAAAACCCAACGAAAATGACGTCCTCTGTGGACGAGGTGGATCAATCAATTCTCACAGCGGAAACGAACAATTTCGAGCAATAGTTGACAAATACCGAACGGTATATATCAATGCAAGGTTCAAACAAGAAAAGAGGTTGATTGCAGCCACCATCGTCGACGAAATAAGATCTCTCGATCCGCCAGGAAGGTTTTTGGCGAAAGGGAGTGACTTTGGAGAGTGGTACGCTATCGGAGATGAAAGGGCAAGAGACAAGACTAGCCAAGCACTGAGAGAGAATGCCCCTAATATTCGTCAGAAAGTTAAATCTTCAAAGACTTCGGGTACTCTAACTAAACAAGGGAAGCGTTCAGAAAAGAAGAAAGTAAAAGTGGGAAAGGTCTCATCACTTGCAAAGGCTCCCTCGTATACGTCGATTGTTCCCCCACAACATCCTTCGCCCTGGCCCTCCGTAACTTATAATCCATACTATGCTGCACAACATGGGTCGACAAATACTCATCAACACCATCCAGTTCCAGGTCCTTATAGATATGCCCAATATCCCTCCCCTCCACCTGACACTCGACATTACCCTCCAGCACCACCATCAAACCCAGTGTCATTTTCTTACGCACATAGTATGCCACAGCCATTGCCACCACCTCCGCCAACACCCGCATATCATGCTAATACTTCAACACAGGGTACATCAACAATAACATCGTCTCCTAGTACACTATCACATTCCAAGAAATTTATTGATGACAAGCAATCCTCTGATCGGAGTTTACCGCAATCAAAGGTGAATTCCCAATCGGAAACAATAACGGAAAGAAAAGCACCACCAGAAGTAGATACGTTGAACAAGAAACAGGGTGAAGACAATCTACACCTTCCAATTAAAAGCCCATCACCATCGGACACACAACCAGAACAATCCCGATCACAAAATATGCTTGTGGACACTAGTATTGCTCAGTCGCCCTCTGATGCATATTTGATGAGTCCTGGAGCGGCAGCTGCTGAAGCTATCATAAATATGCCACCGTCATCTAGCCCCATGCTTGAGTCTCCTGGAGGAAGCATGGAAAGCCCGGCACGAAAAAGAGCAGCTGTGCAATCTTCGACTGAGCTAGATTCAGGTCGCGACGAAAAAAGACCAAGACGACAGGCTCAAGATTCCAGTAGATCATCAGACCATGAAGGAACACAAGTGGCACCAACACCTTTTTCAAACCAACCCTCCTCAGGCTTTCACCAAAGGGCTCCTTTACATCTTGAGACGATCCAGTCCCCCAAGTTTTCAGTTGGTAACATAGCTGTTCCTTACTCACCGATTAAAACAAACAACCAGCAATCTGGTGGCTCATTGCCTTCGCAGACAGATCCAAACACCTCCTTGCAACATCCGCCACCACGCCAAAGTCAGACGCAGACACAAGTGGGCCATACTGGAGTGATGGCTTCTTCACTCCTTTCTCAGTTTGCGGAACAAGTTGTTGGTGCATTTGACATGGATGCATTATGCAGTTTTGCTGATGGCTCTACTAATCCTCTGGCACCAAACAGATGGTTATCAAGCCCAGACCAGTACACACAACACCAAGAGGGGAACACACAAATTGCGAGTCCAAACAGCAATGAGTCCATGGGCATCAAAGTCAGGGCTTCACCACCAGCCGCTTCTGAAACAGATCTGGAACCTCAAGCTCTGGTTCGTACACCATCTTGGGAAAGAAGCTTCCGCCGGATGTATGAAAAATCACCTACACAATCGAATAGGATCCCAATTTCTTCTGAACTGGATTCACGCAAATCATCAGCATTTCCTAGTGACACATTCCAAAAAGGAGAAAGTTCATCGAGTGATTCTTCTGCTGCCTTTCAAGGTTCTGGTATTGAGGAAGGCAGCTTAGCGGGCGAAGCTCTAAACGCCAGGGTTGCAACTGCTCTTCAACAGCATGAGAACAATCTCATCCTCAATACTCACACGGCGAGGCGTCAACCAATAATACAGGCAAATCGGAACCGCACGGCACGCTCTAGTGCATTCGACCACCACTTTCTAACTGTTTCTGAACCTGGAAGAACCAATCGACAACAACTTGACACTAGTGCATCAAATGCATATCCGACCAATCAAGCAGTATCGGCATTTGATTACCAGGCACCGCTTCCTCCTGGAGAAGCTCTTGATTTCAACATTGCCATGCAACTTCAAAAGGCAGAACAGGTAGCCATAGGTACAATGCAGCAACTTGAGAGGATTGCCAAGCTGGATCAAGAAGATCAACAGGCCCACGAAAATAGAAACGCCCGAAGCAGAGGATACAAAGGTCCTCCTCCTTCTTGATGATAGAATCCAGTCCCTTTCTTACCCATAAAAACTGCTACTGTATTTTAAAAAGCATTAATACAATAATTATTACAATAGATTCTTACGATGCAATGTTTGTCATTATGTCTTTGTCCACGTGGTCCTAGCTGTTGTCGTTTAGTCAGTAAAATCTCTGGGTCAAACATATTTTATATAAATCTAGAAGAGAAAAGTTCTCTTAGCAGGACTCCCGTTTGATAGTGAATTGCCATACGGAACTGTATGCCAAAACAATGACTCTGCACAAAAAGATACCTTTTTATACATACAGCATACAGTAAATTGGTGAAAAAAATGGCGCCAAAAAAATGAGGAAAACAGCAAAACAGCTTTCAACCGTTATCTCTTGGATTTCGTTCACCCGCCAAAAGAGGATTGAATAATAATCGATATTTACCTACGAACCCATATAGTGGACAGGTGTGCTTCTTTAAATCGTATCTGTACCTGGATAGGACTTTGGTACCAGGTATTGTTTCTTCACCTTTTACAGTACCAGGTACCTGGTACAGTGGTAAGAGCTTATGCATCAGCGAAGTCTGGTCCTAATAAATAACTACTGAAGAAGATTAAGTACTCAAGACGAAATTTTGTCCTTATGGAACTTCCACACAAGATCATGGTATATTCTTTATTCATATATGAATGTTGTAAAAAAATCGAACATGCCAATATTGGCACTTTCTGATTCTCTGTATGACATGAAGTTGAAGAAAAGAGAGAACTATCGTTATTAGGATAATGGACAATTATGTCCAATCTACATAATGAAAAGGCGCCAACCGATTTGAAAAGAATTCAAATTTTCATCAGATTGAAGATATGGCCAATACGATAAATAAATTTTCACTAACAGACATTGAAGAGGGTTAAAAAATTAAAAAAAAAACATACCACAAGGGGATACTTTACGGTACTGACGTTACCAGTTCATAATTCTTTAGACTTGATTTTACAAAGCTGTTCCTTACAACTTGTACAATTTAATTATGCCTCCGGAAGTTGCACTATGTATACTTATTGAAATATTGCTAGTAACGTCCTTTAACGTCAGCAAATAGTCTTGCCTATAAATATCATTCTGCCCCAATCTGGACCACACCAGTAGGAACTAGTACAGGTAGAACTGTATCTGAAGTCGAAATTTGTTGAGGCAACTAAATATTTTTTTGGTGTGACGCAACAATGACGATTTTCACTAATTAAATTTATTTGAGACGTTAGTTTTACCGTTACGTTACCGGGACTTAATTCACATCTACGTAATTTAGTGTACATTTTCTACCAAGTTGAATCAAAATATTAGTTAAGCTGTAATGACGTGCAGCTAAGCGCCAGCCGGTGAGACGTTAGAAGGCTGTCGAGAATTTGATGCCAAAACAAGACCAAGAAAACAAACTTGAAATCTGCTCAGCGTTTTCGCGATATTTAGCGAGTTCTGGGTTTTGTTGTTGCTTTGGTCAAGAAATAACACGCACTGTCATCACCAACACTGGGTGTTTGGACGAAACCGTTGTCTTCTAACCCAAGTTCTTAAGCCCAACATCGAACTAGTAGACACTACTCGTTTACTGTCTCTTCTTACTATAAACCTATTGATTACTAAGTTACATTTCATAGAGGAATCAATTTATAATAGGAGATTCTAGAAGATTCCAGAGAGCAAACAGAATTATTATCTATTATCGAACATGGGTCTCAATCCAATGAATCCAACCGAAGGAACTACTACCGGAATTATCCAACCTAATGGAAATGATGTGCTGTGTGGACGTGGGGGGTCGATCAATGCTCATCCTGGTAACGAACAGTTCCGTGGTCTAGTAGAGAAATATAGAAGAATTTACTTGAATGCTCGGTTCAAACAAGAAAAGCGATTAATCGCATCAAGCATTGTTGACGAAATTAAGGCACTTGATCCACCTGGTAGATTTTTAGCAAAAGACCCGGCTACAGAAACGTGGTTTGCCGTAGGTGAAGAAAAGGCAAGAGACAAAACAAGTCAGGCCTTGCGCGAGAATGCTCCATCTCTTCGAGCGGGAGGCTCCGGCAAGAAAGAAACATCAACTAAAGATGCAACCATTTCAAAAGACTCCAATAAGAACAACTCGTGCGAGATACCTCAGCCTGTAATTCCAACCAGCACACAATCTGCATACTATCCTCCTCCACAGCAATATCCACAATGGACGCCACCACCAAACACTCCACAAGCGCCTATGCTTGGTCCATACAGTGCTGCTCAACAGCCTACTTCCAGCTCACAACCTCCACAAAACTCGCAACCTCCACATCCAAACATGCCCTATTCGTCAACCCAGACGCCAATGTCTTCTCCGCATCCCCAGCAAATGTACTCAATGCAACCGCCGGCCCCTATTCCATCTTCAATGCAAGCACCAATGCAAGCAGCACAGCAACCCAACCCTCCACAACAACATAATCCTCAACACGCATATGGAAGTAGAGTTATTCCAGGGCAAACTACAGCGCCTTATCCACAGGAAGCTCCTATGGAACCACAACATGCTTCAGAGTTGGAAATGCATAGACAAGACAGTCATAGTCCGGTTCCATTGCGACCTGCTACCAGTGAAACCTCACCTCGTATGGAATCCCCACCGGCTCCAATTGAGGTTCAAAGTGCACAAATTGAAGCAGTGGGGGACCCATTCAATTTTGAAGCCCCAAAGACTCCAACACCACGCCAACAGTTTGTTCCATGTAATGATGCACACCTTCCAATGCCCTATTCACCGATTGCTACCCATCCGTCATCTATGAAAGAACACGAATCACTGGAAGAACCTGTCAACCCCAATCCCATCCCGAATCAGGATTCTAGAATGGATGACTCCATGCAAGTAGAGGAAGACAATAAATCCGTTGCTTCTTCTTCACTGTTGACGCAGGTTGCGAGTCATATAGTGGGGAATTGGGATCTAAATGTGTTTTGTGGAAATGGGTTAGCAGATACTGTGGACGGCGTGGGAGCCATTGAGGCTCCCAAAAGACGTGAAACACCATCTTCTTATCAACATAGGAAACGAGACAGCACAACTCCTCGTTCAGCACGTTCCAATGGGAGGCATACATCTCAAGGGGACTCTTTCCAGGCGTCTACGTTCTTTAATGGCGGGGCAAGCTTTACAAACGACGCCAATTCCATGGTTGCAAGCGTTGATATGAATGGCGATAACAAATCTACACAGGGAAGCATTGGGTGGGCCAATGGTCCAGCAAGCGTTGATATGAATGCCAGCAAATCTGTGCATGGAGGGAGTACTGCGTGGGCCAACGGTCCAGCAAGTGTCGATATGCATGGTGACAAATCTGTACAGGGAAGTACAGCTTGGGCTGCTGCAGCATCGATTTCTTCTGCTAGAAGTGGTGCCAGTTTGGGATCACGAGTCACTGGAACTGCAAGCAAAGACATCAAAATCGTAACTCAAGATCTTGCCAAGGTCCCCTCTTGGGAACAAAGCTTTCGAAGTATGTCTTTCTCGTCTGCGGATAGTAAGGATATTGATTTGTCAATGTCAAGCGCAAGCGTCGCAAAATTGGATGTCGAAGATAATCTCTGGAATGAGGTTCAAGATGTGAAGCTAACCATTGCCCTTCAACAGAAGGAGAATGCAGCTGCTATGGAAGTGTACCAAAAGAGACGTCGAGCGGCTGAAAGATCCAAGACGTATCGGTCAGGAATTTCCGGAGCGGCCGATCGCTTTTCGTTTGCACGATCGAGTAACAATTCCCAGTCATACGATGTTGGAGACTACGTACCTCCAGCTGATGGTGGGCAAGTTCAGTTTCCAGCGGGCACACATCCACAAGAAATTGCAGATTATAATTTAGCAATGTCACTTCAGAAGTTAGATCAGGTTGGTGCGGGTACAGTCCAGCAATGGGAAAGAATCCTCAGAAAAGAACGAGAGGAAGAAGAGGCTCGGAAGCTACGAAATGCTCGCAGTGGTTACTCACTGCCGGTATTTCGCAAAAAGTAGCGGAAACCTCCACAAGAATATCGTTTGGAAGCATCAACTGATGCTCTTTTTATTTACTCCTTCCAAAGGAGGAATGAGGACTGTTGCTTCTCGTTGTACCTGAGAGATGCATAGAACATATAAGCCTATGTCCTGGATTGGATAGTCTCGACAAAAGAATTAGATTATGAATTCTTTTTTCTTGAACAGAAACAAAAAATTGAAAGACCAGGCCAATTTTGTTTATTAAATATTAATATTAAAACCAATTTACATTACCTTGCCTTAAGGGTAGTGCTACGATAAGTACAGCTTCTCCGTATTTAGTGTGGAAATAAGGGTTTGCAGTATTAATTGTTATAGTGAGCAAGTGGCCACGCAGTATCGACCACATGTTGTACAAAACCATCGCATGATGTGAAGACATATAAATTAAGTGTGCAATAGATTTAACAGCATGTAGATGTTACGAAATTAGAATTTTGGATAAACGGCATAAAAAGCTAAATGTGTCTTCTTACATTATTTCTCTAAAGGTAACTACAGCTCACCAGTCAAAGTCCCCACCCCCTGACCCCAAATCTTTTGCTTTGATCTCTTACCAAGTCACTCATTCTAAAGACGTGATACATGTATTCCCTAAACGAAGCGATGAATGACTTTCGCAAGAACACGTACGTAATTGACGTTTTATCATTTCTTAACCAAGTTTCTTCAAGGCTGCTTCCTCTTTGCGTTCGGTAAGATTCTTGGTGTGTTCGTACTTTTCACCTATGAGTAAGATAGACTCAGCCCATTTGCAGTACTTGAGACTTCCAAGATCAGCAACAGTTTTAACACCGAGACCTTTGAGGAGTTCGTCGGCCTTGGAAGTTAGACCTTGAAGAGCAGAGATGGGGGCTTCGGCGATTTCCTTGAGAGACTTGGATTCGTATTCCTTGTCAACAGCCTTGTCAACATTCATAACACTGCTTGAGGGCCTATCACCTTCTACCTCGGTTTCGGCTAGGGTTGATAATGCACGAGCAAGTAAAAAGAACTTGTAGGTTGCAAGGTCCTTGACAGTTTCACAACCAATAGCCTCTAGTACTTCAGTAGCCTTGGGCCCTACGCCCTGAAGAGTTGCGATTGGAGATTCGGCAATAGTAGCGAAGTGCTTCCCTTCATCTTCCTTCATTATAGCCTCAGAGATGTTGAGAGTGTAATCTTCCCATCCTGTTTTTACTTTCTTGGTTGGAGGTTCTTCTTCAGACATGATGATCGATTGGTAGTTGGTGCAGTCTGCTAGATAGATAGATTGTGATGAAGGTTTTCTGATTTGCAAAGCGTACAGGTACCGGTTTATACGGGAGATACACTCGATAGAGAAGACGCCAAACAAAGTTCGTTTTGGATCTCTCTCCTGTAGTGTCAAGAAAAGATCAGTAAAGATACGATCTTGGAAGATCGTCGCTTTTGGACTAGTGGCTTTTGGATCAACTCGCAGGTGGCTTGCGCGGATGGCGAATTTCTGATGTCATAAATAGAATATTAGGACATTTATATATTTTGACCAATAATCAATGAAATTACACGGGGACTCATCGCCAATGCACCGCCAGTACTGGGTGACCTTATGTATAATCCTACATGCAAAGGTACTAAGTAAGTGCTATGACAGTACCCATACGTCACAAAAAAATGTAGGTACATATAAACCTAGATATAGGACCTACCTGTATCTGAATTCTCGTATTTTATTCATATACCGTTTAGGCTGTGGGACTAGATACTCCGTGATATGAAATACTCCAAGAGTACTGTACTCTATACTGCTGAATTTATTTATACGTAAGATTTATTGACTGGTTGAAATAAAAAATTTGAATCAGTCCAGCGATTTCAACGGCTCGACAATTTTTTTTAAAAACAATCCAGTGAAGTTCCATTATTGATACTGGTGCTGTTGGTATTATAACAATGGGTAGCTGTACCTCTAGTATTATACCAGGTACCGTTCCCAGATAAGATTGCAATTGCCTAGTAAAACATGCCATGTATGTCCTACTAACGAACGACACTAAATACCTGGTATTGTTCTTTCAGTACATATACATAGGTAGGACCTATTAATACAAGGTACTTATTCATCTGTATGTATATATAGACCTAGTTGTAGAGTATGATTCCTCCGCTCAGCTTCGTTTCACTCCCTTTTGTTTGATACCTAGCCGCGCATCCATGCATCAATCAATCACCTTCGCGTATCTTCCGAGCTTCCATGCATTTCGTGAGTCTTCGATGAGGGTGGCGAACGGGGAGCGGGAATCAGACAAACATCGGAGACAATCGTTTTTCTTCTTTTGTGTGGATTCAATCTTTCTTCGCACATCGTACCATTTCTTTTTGATTGCTTGCACGTTTTTCAAAGAACATTGCACCTGTCTTTTTCTCATTTATTTTTAAACACTCCATCATGACACTCTCTAGTTCCTTCAAGAAACGCGCCAAGGCACAAGTCGATGAAGTTGTTGACAAGGTTGAAAGTACATTGAGTGCTATGGAAGCCGCCTACAAGTCTAGTTTTCCATACGAGACACTCAGTGAAGCTAAAAAGGCTTATGAATCTAGTGAAGAAACGCTTGCAAAGAATGATGCAATTGTAGGTGCTCTTGATATTACTCGTGATGCACTTTCCACAGGTGTCATGCATCTCCGTACAATTGAAACCTACATTTCATTGCATGTTCCACAAATGGAGGACGGAAATAATTTTGGTGTGACGGTTCAGTTGAATGCCTTGAAGGAAATTGGTGAAATCAAGGAAAAGTGGGCCAAGGCTTTGGAAGAACTTCCCAAGTACTTCTCCACGCGAGCAGATGCCGTTGATAAGCTCGGTTTGCCTAAGGAATCCAAGTCAGAAACCAAAACTTTTTCTGAATCTGAAAGTACAGGTGGCAAGGATGGTGATCAAAGCACCACTAATAAAAGTACCACCACGGAAGAAAAGACATCCAATGGTGGCGTACCAGAATTTCACAGGATTCAACATATCATTGCTATTGATGTTCAACAATACTTCACTCTCAAGGCTGCTATGCGATCTGTCATGGAGGGTTATTTGGTTGCCATGGACAACTTGTTGAAGAATCGTTTGAAGATTGAAGCTCCCAAGGGGAACGGCGGTGGAAACTTTGGTGCCATGTATTAGGATTTAAATATATGACAGATGTTCGAAAAATTTTATGTAGTTTGAATACTTTATGATACAATTTTTGTTTGTTGGTTGGTGTGTTGGCAAAAATCAAGACATTATCTCGCACTGTACGTGCTGGTTGAGGTCGATCGTGTGATGCTTGTTCAGGAAGTAGCTCAGATTCTCGGAAATCTTGACTGAGAGATAGACCAGAGATGTAATGTTTCGCGTAAAGCGGCAAGTGTCGTTTTAAGAGAAAAGGTTGTGGCACCACTATTTCTTCATCATAAATTTGTCTGGGAAATTTTGCAGAAATAACTATGAATTTGTGCATACTAGTGCGTTCCTGTTCAGGTGTATTTTAAAGCCGTAAGGATCCAATGTGTTCTTTTCGTGAATTCGGATTGCCTCGAGATGGACAGTACTTTCATCTCAGATGATTCTGTATGTGCGAAATTACGAAATTTTCGAGCATGGTATAATCGCACTACAGACATTCACACTGCATGGAAGGAAAAGGTGGTATTGTAGCAGCCGTGACAGCAGCAATATTGTTTTACACCCTCCATACGCAGTATTTTTGGGAAATTTCCAGAAAAGTAAACTAGATCATCTATTTACCTGCAATTTATTATTCTACACATTCAACATTCAACACTCAACAGGGGTTTTCTCATCTTTTTTTAAAAAACTCAAAAGGCACTGTCCTTCTATCTCTAAGTGGTGTATACCATTACTAGCGTTAAAGTTAGATTTCGTACTTGTGTGTCCGCCAAAAAAAGTGCGCGTAGGAACGGACGGACGTTCAGAGGAGTGTTTGGTCTTGATTTGCAACTGAAAGCTAGGACTAGGACTCTAGCTGCTTCCAACGTTCCAACTCGGTTCTTGTAAAAGCAATTATTGATTAACATAAATGAAAATATATATATACTTATGCAATATGCAATAACACATAATTTCGAACAGCCCTAATCCGATTGTCCTCCAGCAATGTACCTGGTAATCCTTTCTATCAAAGAAAAATCCTAAATTTCAGATTTTTTTAAAGTAGTACTCAAGTTAAGGTGGATGTCACACGTTCAATGTCATATTATTATTAAGAAAGGGAACAAGGGAACTGTACCGATAGAACCTACGAACAAGTAAGCCTAGACTACGTTTCCTTCAAACCATTCCGACCACTCTCGGTAAACAACACATTCTCTTGTGGAGAAAGCTTGTCTCTCCTGACACCTCAAAGCTATCCTCGTTACAATATGGGAATATTTTCTGGTAATTATAATCGAAAGGATTCGGGGTCATCCAAGTCACAACCGGAACAACAAACACCACAAGAACAATCAATTGAAGTGGACGATTATAGCAAATTTAGCGACCTTCCCTCCAGTGTAAGAGGTTTACGAGCGGATGATGTCAGTTCCATAAATTTTGGAGAAAGTGCCACAGAGTATGCGTATAAATCTGCCAGTCCAACAAGCATGTCCGAACTTGATATGATGTGTATCGTAGAAGGTGGAAATGAAACGTCTGTGATATCTGCCATCGAATATTCAGCATGCGATTCACCAGACCGGACTATTCGAATTGAACCGGAGGTGGTCACCCCCACTGGTGAAAATCGATCGCTACTCTCCATGCCCAGCAGTAAAACCAGTGCTGAATCAGCTGTATGTTCGCAATCACTGCACACAGCTTCCAGCAAGGAAACGTTACCTCGGTCCAACAAACATAAGCCTCATTTGCTAATATCCAACATGGTGTACCTGTCTCTTATGATTGATCCCAAAATTACAAAAGGAAAAACAAGAGCGTCACAAATTGTTCAAGATACGCTCCGTGAACAGATTAATAAGGTGTATCCTGTGGATTCTATAGTAAATAGAAGGAAAAGTCAACCAGTGGATGTCGATGACATTTCCTTTGTTGGGGAATCGTTGTCCGAAATTGTGGAAGTAGCCGAATATCATATTGCAAAGCGTAATTTCTCTGCAGCTGTAGAAATTTACAAAACCTTATTAAAGGGACAAACGAAAGAAGCAGTGGGTGGCCAGCACGACGTAGCTATAACTGTCCGAGAATTAGCAACATTGTATATGTACAAGGGAGATGCCCGACGAGCGTACAAGTGTATTGCAGAAGTCCTAGCTCTTCAGACAGAGGAAAGAAGACCGGAAGGTGTAGCTATCGCACTTGCAGAAAAGGGCCTTATTCTTTTTTCGAACAATAATACGGATGATGCCATGAGGGCATGGCAAGAATCTCTTCAAGTGGTTTGCAAACTTTTTGGATACGGCCATACGCATGTCCCATTATTATTAAACAACATGGCATGCTATCATTATTCCAAAGGAGAATTCGACGATTCATTGTCGAAATTTGAAGAATCTCTTCAACTCCAGAGAAATTCCATGCAAACATGCGGTACCGATGTATTTGACGCAGATACATCCTTGCTAAACATTGCTTTAACGTTATGTAATATGGGAGCAGTCGTTGCTAAACAAAACCAATATCAGACTGCAATGGAACTTATAGAGGAAGCTCTCCTTGTACAAGAATCTGTACAAGATGGAGAACTGGTTGCAGTAAAGACAAAGGAATATCTGGATAGTTTGATGAGCTACGGAGAAAAGTGGGTTGATGACATGGCCAACAAAAATGATCAACACAACTGTGACGGTCGGCGATTACGTGGACAGAGAACCCTATTTGGTGACAATGATGGTGTTCCAATGCATGCAGTTTCCAGAAATACGATAGATCTGTCCGATTTTATACAATTGGGTCCGTTGGAATGTGAATTGAGCCCAACAGAGCGTGTCAAAGCGGCGGTCCAGAGTAGTTTTGATGCATGTCGGGCTAAAAACAGTGACGATGAAACATTTCCGTTTCATAGATACTGTCATCCTGAACCCAAGAAAATGTCTATCCCTATTAGTGTTGATGATCACAATGTGATTGATGCAGAATTGCATCTTAAAAATATATTTCTTCAAGCTACAGAGCATCTAAAGGTTAGTGTTCTCGCCAATCGGCCGAACTTGCATCCTTTGTACTATCGTGCGACGCCTTCGAATTTCTTCTTCTAACATGTTCTTTCACATATTTCACTATATGCAGCTTGATCAAATCAAGGAAGCGTTGGACCTGTTTGAGAGCTCACTGCAATCGATTGTTGATAAGTATGGTGAAATCCATCATTTAGTTGGTACTATGTTACATAATTTGGGAATAGTTCATCTACATGATGAGTCCTACGTTCTTGCTCTTAAGTATTTTCAAAAAGCTGTTAATGTTCGCTCTACAGCTCTTGGACCGAACCACCCGGATGTCGCTGTAAGTTCTCAAGTCGAAAGCTTCCATTATAATGTTCCATCGTTTCTTGTGCTGACAGATCTGCATTTGCAATCTTCACATATTTTTATTTTGCTTTGTCTCCTCTCCAGGCTTCCATTTTGAAGACAGCCATGGTCCAAATTGCCAGGCAGGACCTGGATTGTGCGAATGTTATATTCTTACAGTTGCTCCATACTCAACGGAGGGATCTCGGGTACAATCATTTACAAATTTCATTATTTCTCAACAATATCGGCTGTATGCACTACGAATTCGGTGGATTATTCGCAGCACTAAAATCCTTTGAGGAAGCATTGGAAATTCAAAGAACCCATAGTGATAATACACAAGATGAATCGACATTGCTCGCTTTGACCTACACTTTGTGTAATATTGGATTTGTATATGTACGGAGGAAGGATTTTGCTAGTGCTATATATACATTTGAAGAAGCGCTTGACATCCAGAGAAAAATATTAGATCCAGACCACCCGAGTCTAGAAAGCATCATGCACAATCTGGATTACATCAAGGAATGTACCGAGTGCAAAAGTTTATCAAGGCCAGTAGGGTGCCATGTAAGTTTCTATTGATATCTGAAGTGCATTAGTTTCGTCTTCAATGGCACTTTTCAAGTTTACTTTACTCAAGTCTAACCGCATTTGCTTGTAAACTGCACTCTCTTACTAGGTTTCTGATATACTTTCTAATTTCAGAGAAAGAAGCTGCAACAGCACAAATCTCTAGCTTTAATTATTATCTCTGTAAAATAGTGACAGTTTCTCTTTTATTACTCTTTTATCTACTTTTTTATTTATTTATTCCATATTATTGCGTATTTCCATGAAGTTAAGTCTCAAGGCTGGGCTGGGTGATCTAATATCGACTTTTCAAAATAGATTAGGCAATTACAGAGGCAATCCTTATGGATACTTGCACATCATTATTCAGAATGAGTATTTTACTTCTCTGGGCCATCTTGAAACCAAGGACTTTGTCCTGGTGGGCATGCGGCGTTGAGGTATGTGGGCAGCCTCCGTGTCAGCAGCTGACAAGTCAGAATCGGTTCTGCTTCTGTGTGCGGTCTCTGTGTAAAAATCTTCCTTTTGATTACGGTTGTTCTCAAGACATTCAACTTCCTTTCTGAGATTTTCAACGTTTTTTGTTTGTACCGCTAGTGCCCTTTCAAGGGTCTTGATGGCTGCTTCTCTCTGACGGAGCTTCAAGTTAGACTCTTCAAGTTCAGCAGCATGAATTTGCTGCATTGTCACCATTTGGCTCATCAATTCTTCGGCGACAGGCGACTTTTTTTCTGACATTTGAAAGAGCGGCTTGAGGAACGACCTTTTTCGGGATGACCTGCTGTGTGACGAGAAATCCTCGAGTAAATTTTCAACTTTTGATTCATTATCTGATTCACAATGTGATTGTTTGGGAAACCCCTCCAAAGAAGGTCCCTGTGATTCAAACTCGCTGGAATCACATAAAGTGTCATCTTCCCATTCTGTAAGTACGGTTTTCGAGGACAACCTATCGTCCTCGTCACGAACTGTATCAGAGACTGGCAATAGGCCTTCCAAATGAGTCGACGTTTGAAGGGTCCCATTTTGACTTTTCTGTCGAACGAGCTGTTCTTCTAGATCCCGGATTTTTGCTTCCCTTTCTTCGTTGACTTCATGCATTCGGCTGACTTCTTTCCAACTTTTTTGAACCACGTCCCTCGTTGAATCTTGGAGTTTGAGTAGCTCCAACTCCAACTCATCAGCACTTCGACGACGACGACGATTGGTAGATGGTAATGGGGTCATCGTTGCTCTAGAGAGAGAGAAGAAGAAGAAGAAGTTTAGCTCTTTGATTTTTTGTCGTGTTTCGGTGCAGCGATACCAATAGATATATCAGAACGTGAAATCCTCGTTCTACGATTCTTAGGACAAACTAGAGTGACACTCATTCCGATCGTTACTCAATATTCTGTTTACAGACAATTATTAGGAAAGCCAGTCCGGGATTCTATTCATTTTCTATTTTGACCCCTTCGCAGAAATCCTACTGTACGACTGCGTATTATCTGTGATCACAGAAAAATAGGATTACCCATGTACATATTGTGTGATCAGTATCGTCACATCAGTATATCTAGTACTTATGATCCCTTCGCGGAGAAATAGTGAGATTCTTTTCAGGTCCTTATTTCTTTCAATAGTATTGAGCATTTTGGTCATTATATCAAGAGAACTTCAACATAAATTAAAATGACTCGAATCCGAATAGAATACTGCAGGTCCAGATTTATGTAAATAATAGTATATTACCAGGTGGAGATCTCATACATATCTTGGGCTATTCTACAATCAACATGTACAAGCCATACCAGCTATAACGTTAACCTGTGACTGGTAGTGATTAAGTATCAGGTCCAACAGGCTATTAGGATTGTAGAATAATACGATATAGTCCTACCAGGTACCAGTACCTGTACACAACGGTAACAGTAGGACCTCTGGGTCCTACCCACTGTGTCTTTAGTACTGTACCTGGGTAGCTTGTACTCGTTCAAAGTTAATATAAGAAGTCTACCTCGTAACGAAGGCGCAGTATCACGATACTGTACGTAAATAGCAGCAGGAAAGCTAGGTTCCACTTACCTGGTTGGTGTGGTTTCGGTGTGTTACCTGTACCTGGTACGTACTTGGTACCAGACAAATTATGACTGATTGTACCTGGTACGATTTTCACGTTGAAATCCACATAAACGACTACCTGGTATATTTTGCTCGTTATCCATTGTTTGTGGGGTGTACCTGGTACCTGGTACCTGTAGCTGTGGGACAGGGAACCTTGATACCAGGTATGTATTTTTTGTTGGTTGTTCATCTCTGGGTTCTCTGTTTCCTGAGCCGTTCCTGCATCTGCAATCCGATTTCGACTCACAGTTTCCCAGGAACGTCTCAACGTTCTCAACAAGCAGAGGGACACGAGTGCAGTCCCAGTGTCCCAGTGCTACCGATAACATTACCGGTACATCCGTAGAAGTTAACCGGAATACAATCAAAAAGTTGTATCAATAATTTCAGATTATTGGAAGGTACGCCTGAAATTTATAAATGAGATCTACAGGCATCATGATATCGTTTTGGGCGGTTCTGGTTACTCTCATCCCATTAGTGTCTGCATTGCACTCGGCTACCTATTCTGCGAGAAGCATTCGTAATGATTCTCTCCATAGAACTCGAATTAGTGCGAACCCACCGGGTAAGCAACAAGAGATCACAGGAAACCTAGATGCCGGTCGAAGGCAACTTTTGGGCAATAGTTTAATGACCGCTTTTTGGATTGAATTGTTTAGACCCACAGCAGCAGGTGCTGTTTACAATCCACTGAATTTGAAAGGATCTTACTGGGAAACAGGTGAGCTTTATCAGAAAAAAGAAAACGAAATTCCATTCGAGCGAGATGAATTGATAGCCTCACTCAAGCAATCTGAGGTGGCGTTGGATTCATTGACCAACCTAGTTCTTGAAGGAAAGTTTGACGCCTTGTCAAAGCAATTACGAGGTGGGGCAGTGTCGGAATCTCAACTTAGACTTCGAGCGTATGCTTTGATTGATACGATTGAGAATGATGCACAAATGTACGTAGCTAGCGACCTTTTTCGTAAGTTTCTAAGAGACTTTGATACGCTTGACAGAACAGCTGAAGCTGCCGTGCGACAGTCGAAAATTGACGGAGGAGTTGTTGAGACACTCGGTCTTGCCGTAGTTGCACCTATTGGTGCAGCAAACGAAATAATAAAAATTACTTCAGAACAAAATTTAGGAAAAGACCCCAGAATAAATGTTTTAGCCGTCCTTGGTGCGGCGACCAAATCTCTACATGCATTCAATAAGGCTGCGGAAGATGCCATTGGAAATTAAAAAAAAACTATAAAACTAATAGCTTTTAGGCTGCAAATATATTGGTGAAAAAAGAAGAACTTGAGAAAATGCAACTACAGTAATTGAATGTGACAATTTTTAGCTGTGACGGGAACATACATGTGACGAGAGTATGAAGTACCTCTAAACTTCAAATTCTGATTACAATTACTTTTGACGTCAATGGAGTTTTACTGTCCACTGTGACTCTTTCACAAGCGTTGTTCATAAATTTCTCCTATTAGAAAGAGAAAAAATGATATAAATTGACTCTAGATGGTCAAGGAAATATTTTGTAACTTGATTATTTTCCAAAATGAGAAAAGAACGGGAAAACCGTTCATAAAAACTACGTTACGGGATATTTAGGAGCAAGACCAACTCGAAAAAAGAGGCGATCGGAAAGAAATGTGAGGTAGTATCAATACTATGGTGATGATTCATGATGGACTATGCTATTGTAATTTTTCGATTTCTTCTGTCCTTTTGGACTTGCTTGAAGAGGTATCATTCTGAGATATATCTGCTGGTCTACTATGTTACCGGGTACAAGTTTGTTTTTACGATGATAAGTTAGCTAGAACATGTAATAATACATAATCTGTAGGTGTTCTGGACAGAAGTGAATAGTCCTTTAGGTAAACCATGCAATTAAGAAGTTTATTGATAATCGTTGTATTCCTGCTGATGATCACTTTTAGTTGGTTTACAGTATTATGAAGCAATGCATGTCTTATTCCTATTAGAGTCTACAGTACCTTACAGATAGGACTGCCAGCAGACCCACCATTTACTAGTTCCTGTCGTTAATTAAAATGGTAGCAGTTAGTGCGAATGATTGAAAAAACCGCCGGTCAACTGAACTGATAGGTTCATATACAGAACCTACGCACGTACGACATACCTGGTATACTAGTGCATTACCAGGTACATACATGTACCTGGTGGTCCTACTACACTGGTATAATAACGAAGCGGCGAGACAATCAAAAAACGCCTTGCTGGGACCAGTACTAGTATTAATACCTGTTACTAACTAGTCTAGTCTACTACCTGGCACAGGTACTTGTTACCAGATTCTATTACCAGGTGCCTGGTACCCCAGGTACAGGTAGAAGTAATCCTACCAGGTATTAATACAACCTATTACGGTATTAGGTCCCAGTAGTCCTAGCTAGAGGGTCCTACAGGTACAACATCCACGTATCTCTTTCCGGCAACAACAAAACAATGATTCGAATTAGACTGTACGAGTACCGCGTTGGAGAGTTTTCAAGACATGCTCTTGAGATCCAAGTCGTCAAATTTCCTTGGATTAGTGCTACTCTAATAACCACACAACACTCTTACATGATAATATTGTCATCGAACTCTCTTTTCACTCTGCACAGTGGTCGATCAACTACTTCGTATTTTGTAACTAGCTGTTCTAAAACTGTAGCAAAAGAATGAGGCGATCATCAATCCTTCGTAAAGATAGGATTCTTTCGGAGATCCCAGATGTGGCCAAATCTCAGTTTCGTCAACTAGGTTTTGTTCGATGGGGGAAAACACATCTTCCTGTGTTGTATATGTCTCCATACGATGTGCCACCAGGATCCGTAAGAAATGCATGGATGAGAATGTTTGAAAGCGTAAGTTTTTAAAAATTGGTTTTCTCTTCGTCGCCTCTTTGATGAGGGTAATTCTAGGTTTAATTTTTACAAAACTTCCTTCATAATCACGATCCTTCCTGTCTACGAATCCGTTTGAAATCTTTAATTGTAGAATAAGGGAGATCCCAATTCAATGGCGAGACTTGTCTACTGGTATGACACTCCTGACTTTTTTGAAGGAAAGGTACTTTCATTGGTCCCCCCAACTGTTTGCTTAACCTATGGTGATGGTGTTGCTAAAGGTCTTGATCAAATCCCACGGAAGATCCAAAATAAAATTTCGTTAGGGAAGAGATTGGACCGTCACGAAAGACATATCGTTCGAGGTATTGAACAAATGAGGGAAGATTTTGAAAAAGAACCTGAGTTTCGAGTTGAGGGCAAGTTTCCGGACATGGAAACTTGGCGAGAAGAAGACAACGCATTGTTTGAAGAAATTGATCTGGATGAAAGCGAACATCTGACTGAATCCGACCTTGAGGGATCAGAACATCAGTCATGGAGGATAAAGAATAAACTTTGTGATGATATCAGTGAAGAAGACGAAGAAGAATCTTCTGGATCGTTCAAAGCGAATGAAGACGTCTTGAATGATACACAGAGGCAACCCAATCCTGAAGTGAACAAACATAATAATTTACCATCAAAGCCAAATAGTGATAAGGAAACAAATAATCGAGTTGAGGCGTGGTGGGCTATAGATTTGAACAGAGAACCTAGACCAACATGGGGTGCCACACCATTGGTGGCACGATGTATGAGACACTACCGATGGTCCGCGAATTTTGCAAGGCGCGCTGTGGTCGGGTATAAGCTATTTCTTCACCTGAAAAAAGAGAAGCAAGACTGGGATGGAAAAATTCTGGAGCCTTCAGTTGCTGTTGGCAAGATGTGGGTACAGCACGTTCTTGATATTAGGAAATATTCGGAAGATTGTATGTTGCTGTGTGGTCATATTGTTAATTACAGTCCAGATGGAGATCTTGACAAAAGCGCAAAGGCAGCACGTGTTAGGGCTACAAAACTTGCGATCGTTTCTCCATTTGAAGAAATAGATGAAGCTGTTTGGAATTTCGAACGTGATGGAGGGTCTGCTGGAAGGCGAGAATCAACACAAGGCACAGAAACGGTATGGTTCAACGATATATGATTAGATTTCAACTTTCGAGATACATTTTGGTACGATCCGTTCAAATGTATGACTGCTAATTGCAACTGATAGAATTTGTAAATATTAGTATTTTATTTTAAAGTTTTAATACTTATTTTTTGATACTGAGAAAAAATATACAACCATTTGTGATGTGATGGAATCTAACCAATTTATTTAAACATAATTATTCTATCTTGCTCAAGCATCAATCAGCAGCTTATCAGGGTGCAGGTATTTGCCCCTAAACATTAGTGGCAGAAGCACTCGTAACACCTGGTTGCGTCTGGTTGCGTATAGAGTACCAAAGCAATTATCTAAAGAATTATGCAGCAGGATGATTCTCCTCCACCAGCATTCTTCTTCTTGTATTGCTTTCGGTAACCTTCAAGATAAATTAGCTGCTTCTCGTTGATAGCACCTCGACGTTGTCGTCTAATGAGAGTCACTGCCTCTACAGGATCCATGTTGGCGAACTCAATTAGAGCTATGGCTACCATTACAGGAGCTCGGCCCAAACCAGCGATACAGTGGACAGCAATAGCTGCATTTTCGGATTTTCCAGGTGAATAAAATGTTTGATCCACTAATGACAGCCAATCTTCAATGAGGTTTTTCGGGGGTGAATGTCCATCTTCGTAGGCCATATCATGAAGACCGATCCCCGCACTATTCAATTCCCCAGGAAGATACGTTGGTTCACAGACTCTTACAACCTCTATGACACCATGATTGCGCATTTCTTTAATATAAAGGTGAAGATTGGACTGGCGAGGTGCGTCCATAATTAGAAATTTCATCGGCGATACCGATATTAAGCTTGGCTTCGAGCCTATCATTACGGACGCGTTTTGCGATGCCCGTGGAGCAGCCATTTCAGAATTCTTTTTGCTTGGATGCACGAGTTGGGTCTTTACACTCATCTGATTTTTAAAACAGAGGGGGTTGATCCTGTTTGCTTTCAACACTTGCAGAAATAGTTGAAGAGAACACAACCAGGTCTTGAACGATTGGATACGAGTTGCGAAAAATGAAACAGGGTTCTATTCAAAAAATAGGTCCAAACAGTTTCCCACGTCTTCTCAAGGAGCGCAGCGCACGCGCGAAGTCGTTTGCTTCTCTTGCCTTCTTATAAGGACGTTGCAACGTTACACCGATTTATCCAGGCTTGTCGCGGCTGCACACTACGAGAAGGCACAACAGCGTTGTTTGCGACCCCTCCCTCTTGCGAAGGATGGGTGGAGAACGAAAGGATGCAAAAGCGCACAGGTTGGCGTTGATACTGCCAATCTGAAAGGCAGTGTGGACACCGTGGTGTTTTATGAAAACAGCGGTGCGTTGAACATGTCGAGTTCTTGTACATGGTAGTCAACGTAACAAGCAATACACTGTACTAATTACCAGTATCAGGTCCTAATCAGTACCGGTTGGCTGTGCTGTAGACTTGTCCACATACGAGGTGATGGTAGGTCCTTACGTAGTCCTACGTGTTGGTGCTACTCCTACTTTAGCAATTAGGAGTAGGACTAATACTGGTACCAGGTATTATTTATGAGCTGGTAGGACTCTAGTAGACTATTGTTATACGAAATAAGTTCTTTTCTTAACCCCAAATTACTTCACATTATGGTAGCTAGTTCCTATTGTAAGGTAAGTCAGTCCTACCTGAAACAGTACCTGGTATCTTACATACTACAAGTACACATAGAAATACACTAAAGACAGTTGGACCTTGTCAGTCTACGGAAAAGCGGTCTTTCCGAAAATCCTCCTACAATTTATATGTACGAGTACAGTAGCCAATACATTTTCAGTTAACAGGTACAGGTAGGACAGTACCTTAAGACTGAAAGTCCTACTACCAGCTAGAATTACAGTACCTGGTACGTTACCTGATCAATGATTTCAACTACAACTTGGGTGCTGTGTGCAGTGGTCATAATTCATATACAGGTACAGTTGGAATAATATTGAAAAACGTAAGTAGTAAAACCTTTCTGTACAGCACCGGCGGGTAGGTCCTACTGCAGGAATATTGTAACCGTTTCAGTCTCATTTTTTCTTTTCATCGTATAAAACTACTGGTCGCCGTAGAAATACCCACGACGATGATACAATTAATTATTTAAAACGGCATTATAAAACATTTACCAAACCAGAGGTTGTAAGAGGACGTGAGACCTGTAGCCATACCATACGAACCCAGTCATGATGATAGAGTTAGTAAGGATTTCCTTGAACCGGAAGTTAAAAACACAGCTAGCTGTCTCTAATCCCATAAACATTCACAGTCATACCCTTCTGCAAACAAGGTTCTGAAGTATGAGCACGGATCAGCTAAATCGGAATCAGATTCAACTTCAGTGAATAGCCAATAGAATGCACCTATAAAGAACCCCATGAACAAAATCCAGCCAATTCCTCCCCAGAGAATGCGTTCACAAGTGGATATAATGGGTCTAGAGAAAAACATCATACCAGCAAAGTATCCCGCTGCAAGACCGCCAACATGTCCAGACCAGTCAATATATGTGATGAAGCTGAAGCAAAAAAGCACAGCAAACATGCAAAAGAGCCCAGTGACGTGAGACAGCTTAACACCTTTGTCATGGGGTGCCTCAACCTCGAATGCTGTGTTGCAGGTAATTTGTGCAAATTTTGCACCAAAGAGTCCCATGAGAGCGCCTGAACTTCCTACTGCATATGTGTCAGCATCAAACACACATGAGGATACAATACATCCAACTCCACTAATTAAGTAAAGGAAAAGAAACGTAAAACTACCCCACTCTCTTTCGAAGTTTGCCGCTGCTTCTAGCTGAATAGCAACATTTACCATGAGATGCAACACTCCAACATGTAAAAAGTTAGGAGTTACAAACCGCCATAGTTGAAATTCTTCTACTGTCAAGTATGCATTTTTACCGCCCCACTCAGAGATGGCATCCGGGTATGGTCCCACCATGGGGTTCACATCAAGCGGTGCTACTCCACACATACTTAACTGGAGGGTAAGTATTAGAAGCTGTGCTGAAGAAATTATAATACTTAGTACTCCAACCTTTTGATTTATTCGATTGTACTCGTCATGAGCCCAATCAGCCATTTCCTCTACTCTAAAGATTCCACCGGCAGAATCTGGTGAATTTCCCTTCAAGTATGAGGCAGGTGGTCGGCGGTGGGGGCTGACATCTGTACCGGATTCCGAACCATATACTGTAGACATATCGGCGGAATTTCCATACCGTGTGTCGATGGTCGAGGCACCCATTGTCGAGGCACCCATGGTTGACCCACCCATGGTTGACCCACCCATGGTCGATGCGTCCATGGTCGACGCGTCCATGGTAGAAGCCTCAAGTGTTGAAGCTCCGACACTTCCCGTATCATTACTGGTGATGGGTGACATGACAACGTTGCCGTCTGACCAGCCTTTGTCTGTTCCACTTGCTGCATTGACTACGTTCCTTGTCCGCGGCGCATAGTCTGATACCATATTGGTGTATTTTTCACTTTTTTTTGGCACGTTCTTAGCAGCAACATTGGGAGGTGCATAGGTATTCGTATTTTTGTTAGATGTTACAGCATTTTTTTTTCCGATGGAAGTAGAATCTGCCTTCCGTGGAACAAGTGGAAAAGACTTCTGCTTCCTGTCAGACTTTTTTGTCCTAATGTTAGGCATGGCTCTTGATAGAATTGATGTGCCGGTACTAGAGTTCCAAAACCTATACTTTCCAAGAAAGTCCCAACGGAGCTATTCAGTTCTAAAATCAAAACCAACCTGAACTTTTTTTTGGAATCAACAGTGTCGAAAGTAATTGTCGGCCTGCAAGAAAAGTGATTTAGGTAGTGTGCTTCCTTTGATAGAGACTTGCTTCACTTTTGTTCTCTTCTGTCAATGAGTTCAGTGCCTGTTAACGACTATCGAACCTGGTCCGTCGCATTGATTGCCCTGTTGTGTTTGTGCCTGTTACTCATAAAACGACTCAAGGCTTACCGTACCTGTACCGAGTGAACAGCCACAATATCACATCTACGGCGGACTACCGGTGACATGGACAAAATAGCCCACCATGATACCCACCGGTAACTTCGTTTTCTTATTCATGTATAGACACGAATCGGGTAAGTCTTACATTCTGATATTAGGAGCTTTACAGGTAAACAAACGTGACAAGAGATTTTTAATTTGTTTCCCATATATCCATATATTCATATATTAAGAAGCAAATTAAAATGCGAATAATATAAAAATAATGATTGATATACATAGCTTATGAAAAAATGCTGAATTTCTAACAGCATTAGCTACTTATTCACATTATTCATGCATGAATAATGCATATTTATCATTCTGCTACAACGGTCATTCTTAAATTTGGTATTTATTAGCTTGAACCCTAACAATTAAAAATACTGTACTTTAGTTTTGGTTCAGTCTGGGCGCCCACAAAAACAAAAAAAGGTTTGAGAACTGGTCTTACTTCGGGCGCTATAGCGACTACTAATAGGACTACACAGTGGGCGAGTATATTCACAAAGAATCTTTCTAGACCTTGCAAAGTACTCTACCAGGTTATTTCATATATCAAGAGTGTTTGTTTGTTAAGATCAGATAATATGATTTAGTATTCTTCCATTTCTTTAATCATAAGTAGTGCTTGCTTTATTCTTTATTAGGATACATTATTCAATATTCTTCAGATTTTCAATTTTATTATGGTGGGTATTTATATCTATGCACTCTAATAATTTTTTCTTTCTTGCACAATTACTAGTCAATTCAATTTTGGAAGAAAAACATGTTTTTCAGACAAAACTATACACCAAAACATATGTTACAGTATTTTGACCACTTTCATCAGCACTTAACTACCCATACTACATTCCAAACCCACCAATAAGCAACAGAGGGGTGATGACAAAAATATTAATACTAATGAAAAAAATAAAATCTAGAAAAAAGCGTGGAGCTTTTGCACTCCTGGAAGATTACCCTATGCCGCTAGTGTCGATGGCAGCACAACACAACAAACAGACATACATGTCATACCTGGGTGTGCTAAGTATTCAGGATACCATGCTATAATGCATTGTTTAAGTCTATCAGGTGTATATATTTTACCTTCAAAGTGTACAAGAGGTTCTCCTTCAACTTCTTTAGTCATGAACATACCAGGTTTTGCATTTTGCATTAGTTTCCTAATCATTTGATCTTTTTGTTGGTGCAGTTTAAATAGTGGAGGGAATATTGGAAACACTTTTTCTTTGATTTCCTGTTGGGTAATTGGATATGCTTCCATGACATTGATCAGCTCTGGTACTGAGTCATCATCATTGTTATCATCATCTGCCCACCTTGCATCTAGTCATGAAAGTGCATCAGCAATGATGTCTTGTTCACCAGCAATATGGACAAATTCTACACCATACTCTTCTAGCATTATAGTATGTCATCTACATATGTGATCACTAGCAAGTATATCATACAATATGTTCTTATGGTCCATATGTATTATTAACTTTTGACCCAATAGTATGTTTTTGAATTCCTTAAGTGTCTCCACTATAGATAATAGTTCTTGCTAACCAGTAGTGTACTTCTTTTCAGTATCTTTAAGTTTTCTACTGTAGAACACAAGGGGCTTATCATCTTGCATGATAACCACACCTAATTGATAGTTGCTTTTGTCAGTATATATATGGAATTCTTTCTCAAAGTCAGGGAATGCTAATAGTGTTTCTCTACTTATGACTTCTTTTATCTTTTCAAAGGCTCTTTGGCAGGAATTGTCCCATACAAACTTGGCCTTGTTTGATACTATAGCCGTCAGTGGGGCTAGGGTGTGACTTCGTCTTTGCCACATATTGCGATAGTAGTTAACCATGCCTAAGAATTTCCATAATTGGAGTTTAGTTTTAGGAGGTTCTAAACATTGTATTGCTTCCACTTTCTTAGACTGTGGTTGGATACCATTGCAAGTTAGCCAATAACCAAGATATTCTATTTGGGACATGGCAAAATGTGATTTATTGGCATTAACTATGAAACCAGCTTTAGTTAGGTGGTCAAGTACTGCATCAACTTTGCTTATGTAGTCTTTGTATGTGGAACTAGACATGATTAAAATATTGTCTATATATGCCCGTACAAATTCTAGGTCACCTAGTACATCATTCATGATTTTTTGAAAGATATCAGGGCTGTTGGTGATACCCATAGGTAGGCATTTGTACCTGTATTTACCCCATGGTAGAATTGTAGTGCACAGTTCCTGTGATTTTTCATCTAATGGAACATGATAGTAACCCATACTTAGATCAATTGCGGTTGAGTATTGGAATACATCTAATTTTTGTAGTAGGTCAGCTGTTTTTGGTAACAGGAAAGGTTTCCTCTTAATTACCTTGTTGAGTTTAGGAAAATTGGTTATGATATGTACATCACCTATTTTCTTTGGTACCACAAATGTGGGAGCTGACCATTCACTGTCATGGTTCTTTTTGAGTATGCCTATTGATTCTAGCCTATAAATTTCCTGTTTAGTAGTACCTTCTAAGGAACATGGTACTGGGAACAGCCTGACATGATATGGTTCTGCATCAGGTTCTATTTCTTGCCTAACTGGCTTGTTCTTAAGTGTGCTGAGCCTGCCTCTAAAGGCTTCTGGGTACTTTTGTAGGCACTTAAGCATTGTTTTTTGTTTGTTATATGTTAAATTTGTCCAATGTTGGGTGGCAGTGCCTAAATCAACTTTTTCATGATTAGTAACTAATATGGATGATTGGCATAGTTCTGCTTCCTTGAGAACAGATGGCTGGACAGCCATGTAGTAAATTGCTTCTGCTTGTGCAGGGTTCCAGACCTCACTGTGGTTCTTCATTGGTAGTTTGTAACCTTCCCATGAGATAGTTTGCATGCTAAAATTTATATCACAGCCCATGGCCTGCATGAGGTTGGTGCCAATGATCATGTCATATTGTGCGTCTGCTTTTTTGGTTCTTTCAGCTATGTGGCAAGACCAGATAATGGTCTTTTTGTTGGTGAACTCTGGGAGTGTAAAATTAAACCTTGCTTTCTGCTTAGTGATAAAGTCACCACCCATGCTGGACCACTGCGTAGGCTTAGAGTTTTTATATGTACTGGCCTTCCCCCATTTGACAAAGTTCTTTAGGATGATTGTTGCTGTAGTACCTGTGTCAAGTAGGATCCACATAGGAACAAGCTTGCCATCCCAGTTTATTATTTTGCCTACTACTTCAGTAGTGCAATGTGTAGACTTTTGCTTTTTTGCTTTATGCTGGCTACGCAGCATATTGTATGATTGTTCTACATTTGGGAAAAGGTTTGAGTTGGTGTAGGAAGTAGGTGTAAAGTAATCGCTAATGTTTTCACTACTACTATTTTTACATTTAAGTTTAGTATTATGTTGAGTGAAGTACGGGCTTGGTTCATAATTGGAAGGAAAATCCAATTTGTACTGTACTTTATGTTTCTTTTTCTTACTTTCTTCTGATAGTTTGAGCAAGTTAATCATTGCATTCACCTGTTCCTGTGTGTATGTCTTGGAGTTATTGAAACTCTTCTTCTTTGATTTATCTGCAGTACATTCTGAGGTGTTATGGTTGTTCATGAGCCAGATTATAACTAAAATTTGTTATTTGTAAAAGGTTTGCTGCTCACTTCTGATCAAATATCAAATGATGGGATAAAATGAATCATTTTCAGGGTGTTGCAGGGATCAAAATGAGAAAAAAAGACAAAAAAAAATTCTAGATGAAAGCATGGAGAATCAGTCTGCAGGGTGTAGGATTTTTGTTTATGCCAGGGAGTGAATGTAAGCCAATCTACCAGCTCAAGGTCAACAAGCTTGAAAAAATGAATTGAAATGAGCAATTTCAAAGTTGAAAATTGCAGTGCTGCTTATATGCTGACATCATCACACACAAAAAATTTTAAAGAGATATTAAGTATATTTAGCTACAAAAATCTTGAATGACATCAAATAACATCACAAATACTAAGCAAAAGGTTGCTAAGGTCAAGCTTGAAAAAAGTGTCCAATATAAGTGATTTCAAGCTTACCAAAAATAGGCCCTTTTGTTTATTCCTAGGTGTGGACTGTAATCCATAACACAATCACTATATTTATTGATTGTACAAGTCCACAACTGAACTAGTTGGTTGATTAAACCAGCCTCTGTGCCTTTTCAGGAGCATTAAGTCTATTACTTTGTAGTTCTTTGTGATAACTACTAAAGAAGCTACACTAAATTTGGCTTGGTGGGTACACTTGTACCAGAAGTATTTCTCTTAATCTCTTTGCTCCTTCTGGCATGAGGGATAGTATTGAGTTTTATTATTTTGCCACCAGCAAAGGGGGCAACTTCTTGTTGTAACTAAGTTCAATATTTTGTATAGTGTGAGGACCTCCCTTCTTTTAACAGTTTCTTCTGTACATATATCAATATTATTCTGTGTAATCATAGCTTCTTAACTATGGTGCCCTCTGTCCAAAACTAGAAAATTTTGTAAGTACTTCATCCTCCTTGGTTCATCATTTGGGGTTCTTCAACTACCTGCTCATTATTTTTTGACTTTTGCCCTAACCTTCTTAGACTGAATCTCTTACTTCCACTTGTAGGAAATTGAGATCTTTGCAGTGAGGAAAATCAACAGAAGTTGTTGCTATGGCCATTACTCTGCAGTGTATACTAATTTGTCTTGTACCAGCATGTCCTCTCTGAACACGACCAATACTATATAAACAGGAGGAGGAAACTATCATCCCCCCCATCAGATTTTAAAATCATTTACAATCAGACTGCAAGAATTATAATAGCTTGTTAATCAGGATTAATGCTTGTCACCCTCTAGAAGCTTCTGTTATGATACATGTCTGAATGGTAGTAGAAGTACCTTGGACACTTTTTTTAGCAACTTTTAACCATCTTAGTAACCAAGGCATTTGTTTAAATCTAACATTCCTGCTATTGCAGTAGTGCTTTTTGAAATTTTAGTAATCCTTCCATAATTTAAAATGTCAAGTGCCAGTGTGTGATAATGATATCAACAAAATAACACCAAGAACAACAGATGTCTCTGGGTGCATAAAGTAGCAAGCAATGCCATCCCTCTTATCTTGTGTTTCTTTTAGTTGGCCTATTTTAACATTAGACCTGGAGATGTGGTGTTCTTATACAAGTGTTGTTACCTTCTTCATAGTTATACAATTTTTTACATCATCAGTACTGTAAAAGCATCCTCTTGTCTTCATGTGCCATCTTTCTTGTAGTGAATTGCATGACATCATCTGTAAAATAAATAATATACTGCACCCAATATTTTGACAAAAGCTCTCAAAACTTGTCCATGCTACATATCATGCCCCAATTGCAAGATGCTATGACTTTCAAATTTTCTTGGTTTTTTTCATTTCATATTCTTCTTCCTGCCTATAGCTACTCAGAATAAATGGCAAAAATGCATGTTGCTGTTTGAGCTGGACTTGATTGTTAGCACAGAGCGCAAAAAAACAGGGAAGATGGGGGAAAGAAACTGGGAAAGAGAAGCCTTTCTTGCATTTTTCTGAATATTGCTATTTTAACAAGGATGCAGTTTCAAGTGTGCTAAAGCAATAGGATAAAATACCAAACAAAAAACCACTATGAAGTACAATAAACGCTTAGCAAGAGGAACTAACCAAATATACAAAAGAAAAAAGATGTAGGCATGCAAATATCACACATCCTGAAATTAGTATGTCAATGTGCTATGTTGTATAATTTTTAGATTCTTCTTCTTGAGTGCCTATATCTCATTCAGTATTCATCTGTTTGACTATTCAGTAGTTGTTGAGGTTGATATATCTATGGACTCTGAGAATGTACTAGTTAGTATCTTACTTTGTTCTTGTTCAATTTGATAGGTATTGATTCACCAATTTCTAGATTTTAATTTTCATTATAATTCATTTCTTTTGGTCCACCCCCTTAGGAGAATGCATCAAACATTTGAGCCATGTACTTTTTCAATGTTTCTGACCTGTGCACAACAAAATTTATAGTTCTGCTACAATTCAAAATGCACCCTGCGGATTATTATTTTATTATGTATAATATGAAGGGGTGCACTATGCTGACAACAATATTGAAAAGGGAGTTGAAAAGGGAGTAGATTTTGTGAGAGTGAATAAATTATGACCTGTTTTAGCTAGTTCCAAAAAACACTTTGCAAATTCACTGTTTCGTCTTTGACACCTATTTTTGTATGGGATCCTATGGCTGATCTACTTAGAGTTCAGTTCTGGCAGAGTTTGGATTTATCATGTGAACCAAACTCCTTGAGGCAGCCAATGAGTGCCCACCAGATCACCTGTTTGGTGTCACAACTAGAGTTGTACTGCCATGGAGTGAAGGCACATCATTGCGTTCTGACATGATGCATCAAGCTTTAAGTCGTGCTGCTGCAGAGCGTCACTGCACGTGCTTCGCCCATGAATGTCAGTGCATTTTCATACACAGTGTGTCTCCGCATGTGTCTCATCTGTGATGTCATTGCATCACAGTACATCCGTACTATGGTTGGTTGACATCATCCTATGCAAGTCATACCTATTGCACAACCCACCTACTGCAAGGGGTCCCATAACCTTCATTGGCACCACAAAACTCATCTTCAGAATTGTTAATTCTGTTGGCAGATCACCACCAAAACATAAAGATTAACCAGCAAAAGCACAGAAAAATGCAAAAGCTGAACTTGTTAATAAAACATACCAGAGGTGAGTACTTATTATTCCATCCAAAATATGGAGAGGAGGACCAAGATTTGGAGTGGCCTTGGACCATTTCTAGTGCATACATATAAAGAAATAAATATGTACCTGGTACTGGAGTAAATGCCTATTCATATTATTTGTCATGGGGTGTTGATGTCATCAATGACATCAATCTACCCTATTTTTTTTTGTGTACTGGTTGGCTCCAATTCAAATTTTGAAACTCATTTGAGTTTGGGTTAGATCAATTCCGGTCGTTCCCCATTTTCCCTTTCCACACTGGTTTCAATATATTCCTTATGTTTTTCATCTCAATTTTTGTTCTTCTGGCACATGTTTATTTTTTATATTGTCTTTGATGTTCTATATTCATATTAAGGCGTTTCTGTGAGTGTCTTTGATTTAGTTGATTGTCATTTTCTTTTTGACCCAATTGCACTCACTCCTTCCCCTCTTTTTTCCTCTATTGTCTTGTTATGTTGATTGTCAGGGCAGGTGGACAGATTTTATAGCCAGGATGGTAGGTCAGAATATTTTTGAATCATTGACAGACTATTATTTTCATAGACTGTCATTACTTTTCAACAACGACAGACCACTTTTTGAAGGTATCTTTGCCAACAGCACAGAAAGACATGTAACAGACCCTCTTTGAAGATATCTTTTTGAACAGGACAGAAAGGCAGGTAATTTTTCAACCATGACCAACCATTTTTGAGCATATCTTTTTGATTAGGACAGAAAGACAGGTATGTGGTGATTGTTCTATATTTGCATAATGTAATGTGTCATTGATGTCAGCAAAAATTCTGACATCGACATTCTTCAGACAGCAAAGATTCCTCAAAATATGCATTTTTTGTTTTTTTCCAAATCATTTTTTCAATTTTTCAGGAAATGCCACCCCCTCCTTCATCAAAAAACTACCTCTTGATGTGACAAACTTTACAAACTCATGGTTCTCATTGTCATCAATTGCCTTCTAGTCTACTTGGTGAATCAGATACATTTGAAACTACCAACTCCCTTCCAAATTCCCCATTTTACCATCAAAACCAATTCATCAATTTGTTCCCCAAGTATGGTTGACTCAGTCAACCATCATGTTGCAAACAATTTAGATTGCTCTGTTGACTTGGTTGGCAGTTGCATTTTGAAACTTCATTGTGGTTGCAAACAGAGCAAGTTGGATGATTGTCATTGTTTAGATGATGATTGTGGTGTTGATTGTCATGTTGTGGTTGACTTGGGCAGCAGTAGCATTTCAAAACTTAATTGCAGTTGCAAAGGGAGTAAGTTGGATGATTGTCATTGTCCATATGATGATTGTGGTGTTGATTGTCATGTTGTGGTTGACTCAGGTGGAAGTAGTATTTCAAAACTTCATTGCAGTTGCAAAGGGAGCAAGTCAAATGATTGTCATTGTCCAGATAATGATCATGGTGTTGATTGTCATGTTGTGAAGAAAAACGTTATCATGAACAAAAAGACAAGAACAAATAAAGTCTTCTATTTTTTTGATGACATGATATTGGTCTTCACAAATATTAAGAGCTGTTTCACTGCCAAGATATGTAAATAGCATCTGTTTGGAAAGCTCATATTCTTCTTGTGTTTCACAATAACCAGGATGCATCCAGGAGTACATCCAGGTATGAATGTGCATGATGAACCTTTTAAATTTTGCACAATTCTTAACTGTGACTGAGTTGTTTCCAGGACCATGTTCCTTCTAACCGAGGTCAACAATGTGCCAACCACATGATCCATGAACAGCATTCTTAAAACAGTCCATGATAGCACCTTGAATCTCATTGCCTTGTTGAGGATCACCATCTGGCATGAGAAAATTGGTAGGCTAAAAAAAGTGGGGTTGATAAGTGCTTTCAAAGCATATTGGAACACCCACCAAAACATATATCTTCTTTGATTAGGTAACCACATCCAAAGGAAAACAACTTGAGCACCAGTTGTAGTTCTACCAAGAGAATATAAGCAGATGATAAAGGTTACTGCTTGTATGAGAGATAACATCCAAATACACAACTTCAGGGTATAACTTGAAATATCTAAGCTCATGTTGGTTGACCCAAGCTACACCCATAAACAAACAGAAATCATTGGTGATGTTGTGATCTTTCCTTGTACTTGTAGCAAGATCAACAAAACACTCCATGTCAGGAGATTTGGAAATGTCTTCATGCGTTAAAAGGTTTTGGACCAATCTTTGTGGTGGCAATAAGTTTTGTGGGAGATCCAAGTTGTGACTTGTTAGGAGTGCAAACAGGAGTTTCAAATTGATCCAAGTTCAGTAATGCAATATTAGCCGTATTGGATGATTTGTTGGAATCATTCTGACATGCATTTTGGGGAACATCCCAAAAAGAATGTTATAGGAAATTTCATCAGTGGATTCAAAAAAATCAAGCAAATGATCAATATCACTGCCACCAACCTGTAATTTACCATCATCATCCCGTTGAATAAGTATGCAACTTTTGTTTGGGACATATATTTGCCAATTTTGGAATATGTATAATTCCTACCAATTGATTGACCACAACAACCCAGAGCCAAATGAAACAGAGTGTCTTGTTCTTCTTTTGGAATTAGGTGAGTAGGAATAGAAACTTCAGTGGTTTTAGGATGATGTTTGTGTGTGGGACAACCACTCTTGTGAGTTAGATTGATGTAATATCCGAGGTGATCCCATTTGACAACAAATCCAAATGGACATTTCTTGTCAAAATACTTTCCGGTAACTCTATGATTTTTGGATTTACCATTTTGCCTATTTGCCTTGCAATCATTAACTAAATGTTAATTGTGGAACTCTTGATAGGCAGGAATTGCAATACGTTGGGTACCCCAGTACCTGTAACAGTGTCCACAGTTGAAAGTATGGTTGGAATGACCTCCATTGCATATGACGGGAGTATTATATTCAAATGCCTGCTTTTCAATCAGTTTCTTGAGTTCCACAAAAGAGGCAGAGGGCATCTTAGAATTGTCTGCCTGTGGGGGTGGGTAATCAATGGGTGAAAAATAAAGGCGTTTAATGTCAGACTGATGGCCATTAAGATATTTGCAAATGTCATGGTCAGAGGGAAGCACATCAGCAACATATGTGTTGGGATACTTCACTGGAATTACAGGTAAGACAAGTCCAGCAGTCCAATTCTCTTTAAGTCGATCACCAAAATCATCTGCTAGTTCTGGTAAGAAAGTTTGGTTTAGCTAGGAGAAACTGGAGTTGGAACAGACATGATATTGTTATTGTCGGACATGTGGACATGGGCAAGTTTGTAAAAAACTTTCAGCAGCAAATTAGTTTGACTGTCATTTGGTTGACTGAAATTGGTGCGCCAAAAATGAAAATGATAAACCAAAAGAAGAAATGCAATGTCCAAAGATTGGCAGGCTCGAAAATTTTGAAGCGATGCATCCTCAGTGGAGTGAGGGACAGAATTTTGGAGAAAATTAGAAAGGGAAATTTGGGAGAGGAAACCAAAAAAGGGGAGGGTGAGGATGGGGGGATACCCGGAAATGATACGTCAGAATACCATGACAAATAATCGGTACTGGTACTGGTACAAGGTAATGAGTCATCTGCTCGATCAGCACCGAACCTAATTGCCGAGAGAAGGCATGACACATATGTAAAGAATGTGCGTCACATCATACCCTAGAGTAATGGCTAGATATATTTAAAAACGCTTTCTTCCGTCAGAGAGAAAAGAATGCGCGTCACCCCTGTATACATAAGTTTTCCAAAATTACAATTGTAATAATTCTTGATACTACAGAAAAGAGGGGAGAAATACAAAGTTACAGTAGACTGTATTGAGAGATTATCGAACGAATAATTTCGTTTATGACCTTAATTGCATCTCCTTCGCGGCTGCCAATATCCCAACTTTGTACTACTTACGAGATAGTATTTGCAAGAAAATGGCTGTACTTTTACTGTTCAAAAAACAATACATATTATTTGTCAAAAAAGATTTTTTTGTTTCTACTACCTGTGTACTGTAAAACCACGTACAGTATTCACTCACCGGTATGCACACATAGCAGGTATGAATATTACATACACACAAGACATCACCGGACTCGGTAGAACCTAAAATAAGTACGAATAGGAAATTCTTTGGGTTCTTCGGTTAGCTCTTCTTCAACTCTCTGCGAAGGAACTTGCGGATGTATCCTCCGTTTCATCTTGTGATTCGTTCACTTCTCGCGAAAATCAAACACAAAACAAACAAAACTGATTCACAAAACAAATCTATTCAATACTTTTGAAGTCCTCAACGATGCCAAAAGAGAATACACGTATCAAATCGAGAAATCATGATAGCACTGTCCAAATGCTAATGATGAATACGGTTGATGTATCTAGTAATAGTGATGCATCAACGACAAATTTGCAGAACATCGACGATGCTGTTGCATTGCAAGTACTACGTCATTTATCGACACCATTGACGAAGCCAGATCTCATTGAAATACTTAATAAGGCACTCAGCATACTTGATGAAGAAGAGTATTAGGTCCATGCTGATGGCGAGAATTTCGATGTGGAAGAAAACAAGGAAAGAAGATGTCTTCATATTTCATGTTTGACGGCTTTTTAAAGAAGACTATTCGCCAGTTCTCGGTTCAACCCTGTATTTTTATTACGTTAACAAAAAAAAATTCTTTTGGGCCATTGATAGAAGATGTTATGTTGGATATACATAATTGTGTTTATAGCAATTGGCAGAAAACTGGATAAGAATTTCGGAGATCGACTAGAAAAATGAAGAAGTATATTTCAGACGAAATAATTGTATATGTAGTACGGTTTTTCATTTGTACAACTATTTTTATCTTGGTTTTGCTTTGACTGTCTACGTTTACATTTGCTAACACGACCTTTATCAAAAATGCTAATGGTGTGAATGATTGTTTCCCATTGATCAGCCACAATGGTGCTGGTCAGTTCGAGTGCGTAGGACCTACCTGTACGGAAGACAAGGATAAAAGAAAAACCGAAAAGAAGAAACAGAACGCTTTTACATGTCTCTTGGTCCTACAGAGGTCATGCAGAATACTGGAGCGCCCCTAAAATTCTTCCGGATCAAATTGAGCTGGCCGGATCAAATTGGTACTCCAAACC
>WKLE02004210.1:6854-16976 GCA_014885115.2 Asterionellopsis glacialis | reverse complement strand
GAACTCTGCCGGAACCAAACTCTAAGTAGATTGGTCATAGGATCCCGTACAAGAAATAGGTCCCAAAGACAAAACGGTGGATTGGCAAGTGTTTTTTTAGGACTAGTTTAAATAGCTCATAATTTATCCACTCTAACAAACTCTACTCCCTTTTCTACTACTTTTCAAGAATTGTTGTCAGCATAGTGCATAGTGTTAACACTCCACACAAAAAGCAGTAAGTAATTAACAGATGTCATCTTTATTTTCACCAACTCAACCATGAAAGTTGTTACTCCCAACCAAGGCAATGGTTGAAGCTGCCTGCCACAAACTATCCCGCTCAAGATTCCGAGTATGGAAGAACAGAAGCTAGTGAAAGTGCAGTACACCAAAGTTAGCCTGTTATCTAATCCTGGAGACCAAAACTCTAAAGAAAAGTATACTCTGGAGTTCCTGTACTTTAGCCCCGGGTCCCCTAGGGAACTACTGGACTGGATCAACAACCTGGACCAAGTGATTTGCAGTCAGGGTATCATTACCGGGCCTGTGCATTACTCAATGGCCCGTACCCTACTATGCAGTGAAGGCCTGCATGTGTTCAATGCCGCAGCCACCCAATGCGGAAACAAGATGGTGGAACACTTCAAGTTGGTCAGCAATGACCTTAAGAAGCACCACTTCTTTTCACTTAAGGAGCTCATGAAGCAGAAATGCTACATGCCCCGGTTCCTCAGGAAGCCACGTGAGCTAACGTCCAAAGAGTACCAAGCTGCTCTCCATATGCTCAATGGCTACTTAGAGAAATTCCCTGGAGAAGACAAAAACTCTAAGCTTTCCAATGAAGAACTACTTGAGATCCTTGAATTCAGAATCCCTGCCACCTGGAGCAAGGAGATGACATGCCAAGGATTTGACCCTCAGGACAAAGGCCTACCAGCGTTTCTGGAATGTATGGAATGTATGGAAGTTACGGATGACATAGGAGATCCGTCAGGCCCTAGGACTAAGGACAAGCCAGCCCGCAAGGACAAAGCTAACAATCCAACTAATGGCCAGGATGGTAAAGACCAGAAGGCAAACAAGGACAAGTGTAAGTACTGTAAAATCCATAAGAACAGTTCTCATGATACCACCAAATGCCGTACCCTGGACAAGTACATCAATCAGAATCAGAAAGATGGTGATAAACAAGAACCACCTAAGTACAAGTGCCAGCACTACAATAAGTTCAATAAGCAGGAACTAAACGCCATCGCGGTTCAAGTCAAGGAGTTATTGACTAACAACTCATCTAGTAAAAACAAAAGTAAACATGATGATACCAACATGAAATCTGATGACACTGATAGGGATGTCAAAAATGCTACAACTTCAATTTTGATACCTTAAGTATTGATAGCAAGGAAGAATGAGATAATACCCCCATAGCAACTAATATAGAAAACCAATTATATAACTATTCTATGCCTAACCACCTGTCTTGCAATACCTTCAGAGACTTGCATAGCCTGAGGAAATAGCCTAAGACCAGGCATACTTGCCCAGTCACGGTTGCATTAATGCTAGTATGTAAAGGACAAAGGCAGAAGGCAAAGCCACTTAAGGGACTATTAGATTCAGGCACTTCAGTCACCATAGTAAGTAAGAAATTTACCAAAAAGCTTAAGTGCAAACCTGCACCCAAAACACTCTGGAAGACCAAAGGCAGAAATTTCTCAACCAATCAAAACGAAGGTCCGTGCAATATTCAAATTGCCCAAATTTGATGACTGTAAGGCCATTGAATGGGAATGTAATGTCAATGAGACAAAAGGTCAACAATCATAGAATATGATAATCAGATGCAAGCTCCTAGAAGAGCTGGGTATGATACTCGACTATAAGCAGTGTGTAATGACTTGGGAGGATGCTGAAGTCCCAATGAAATGGACTGACTATGAGATCAAGGAATCATACAGTATGCTACAGGAACTCACCAAGCCTAAACAAATATATGAAGCCACAGATTGCATGAACAGGATACTAGCCGCAATGTACGACAAGGCTGACTTAGACAAAGTAATGTGGTTGTGCTGGCATCTGCCCCCCAAGGACAGAAAAGCCTTGAATGCACTACTTAAGAAATATGAACCTTTATTTGACAGTACTCTGGGCATGTGGAACATCACCCAGTAGTTATCAAAATAAAAGAAGGCTCCAAACTATACCATGGTAAGGCCTATCTGGTATCCTATGCCTATAAATGACTGCTTAGAGAAGAAGTAGACTGACTAGTATGCATAGATGTACTACAGAAAGCCAATAGGTCAGAATGGGCAGCCCCTAGCTTCCCACGACCTAGGAAAAACAACACTATCAGATTTATTTCTGACTTTCAGAAACTGAACAAATGTATCATACGACATCTGTTCTCTATTCCACATATTCAGGAATTACTTACAAAACTTGAAGGTTTCTCATATGTGTCATCCTTAGACTTAAATATGGGATACTATCACATACAACTAGATGCAGATGCTAGCAAATTATGTACCATCATCCTACCATGGGGCAAGTACAAATACCTATGTTTACCCATGGGAGTTGCACGTTCAGCAGACATTTTCCAAGAGAAAATGAGCAAACTAATGTGCAGACTGGAATTCGTACACATGTACATCAAGGATCTCTTGCTCCTTACAATGGACAATTTCAATAATCATCTAAATAAAATTGACCTGGTACTGCAATGACTACAGGAAGTGGGACTTAAAGTCAATGCTGAGAAATCCTTCTTCAGATGAACTGAAATGGACTATCTTGTCTTCCATGTCTGTTGTAAGGGCATACAGCCTCTCAATCATAAGGTCTCTGCCATACTAAATATTGCAGCCCCTGCTACAACTAAGAAAATACAATCCTTTGTAGGGATGATCAATTACTATAAACAAATGTGGATAAACAGATCCCATGTACTGACCCCTCTAACCAAGCTACAGGGCAAAGGGGTTAAGTTCAAATGGGGCAAAGAGCAACAAACAGCCTTTGACAATATTAAGAAAATAATACCCAAAGAAGTACTGTTGTCCTACCTGGACTTTACTAAGCCTTTCCACATATATACTGACACCAGTAAGTACCAACTTGGAGCTGTTATCACCCAGGATGACAAGCCTATAGTAGTATTCTGTAGTAGGAAACTTACCAACTCCCAAACTAAGTACAACACTTGAGATCAAGAACTCCTGTTGATTGTAGAAGTACTCAGGGAGTATTGATACATCCTACTAGGTCAATGTATTATTGTACATATGGACCACAAGAATCTCACCTACGACAAATGCCTAACCGAAAGACACATATGGTGGTGCATGTTTGTAGAGGAATACACACCCAAAATACAATATACAAAAGGCAAACATAACATAGTTGCAGATGCACTTTCCCAACAAGATCTAATCCATAATAACAAGGAAGCCATTCCCAAATGCTATATCACAGACAAAGATATGGCCAAAATGTACTGTCTAAACAAGACACAGCATAGCAATAGTGACAAGGGTTTTCCCCTCAGGTACCCGGACATCCTCAAGCATCAGCTTAAGGACAGTCAACTCAAATGCTGCGCACTTAACAAAAAGGGTTTCTCCAAATGCCTATTTCATGGGGGCAGAAAATCCTATAGCCTTACATGCTACAAAAATAAAATATGCATTCCATCAACTCTACAAAAATGAAAGGTACAATGGTACCATATGTACTTATGTCATCCTGGTAAGACCCAAACCAAAGAGACAATCTGGCAGCACCTATGGTGGCCTAAACTATGTGAACATGTAATGACCTACTGCAAAACATGCCACACCTGCCAGCTGAACAAGCGTCAGCACAAAAAGTGTGGACACCTGCCTGAAAAAGATGCAGAAGCCATACCATAGGACTGCCTATGTGTCGATCTCATAGGACCCTATACTATCAAAAGAAAAGGTCACAAGGATCTTACCCTATGCTGTGTTACCATGATTGACCCAGCAACAGGATGGTTTGAGATTGCCCCTTGGTCCAAAAGGAGCAGTATCAAAATTGTGAACATAGTAGAACAACAGTGGTTTGCACAATACCCAAGGCCTACACAAGTCACTTTTGACAAAGGCAGGGAATTCATGAAGGATTTCTGTAGTATGCTAGATGATGAATACCACATCAAGCGCAAACCGATCACTACCCGTAACCCACAAGTAAACGCTATCTTGGAGAGGATACATCAAGTAGTAGGGAATATGATACGAACCCATGAGGTACAACATAGCACCAAAGAAAACTCTTGGGCCAGTGTACTTGCTGCCACTGCATACGCCGTACATTCCACTTATCATACTACTCTCCAAGCTACACCTGGCCAGCTAGTTTTTAGTAGAGATATGATATTTAATGTTCAACACGAAGTGAACTGGGAACACATACATAGTAGGAAACAAGCTAGGATTGCTAGCAACAACCAGCGTGAAAATGCTAAAAGAATCAAACATAATTATAAGGTGGATGACAAAGTCTTACCATTAAATGATTGGTCCAACCCACGTAAATATGAACAACCTTGCAATGGACCATTTACAGTATGACAAGTACACTACAATGGTACTGTAACACTACAACATGGACCAATCCTTGACAGGATCAACATACATTGCGTGCTGCCTTACCATGCAGCAGCTGCATAAGACAGTCCCTATACTAGGTTGCTGGACATGGGGGCAAGTGCAGTAGGCAAGTTGTGTGACAGGTGCGACTTGCATACGATGATGTCAATCAATCATAGTACAGACCTACCATGATGCAATGACATCATGGGTGAAGCACGTGCGGTGATGCTCCACAGTAGCATGTCTCCAAGTGTGATGCATCATGTCAGAATGTGGCCGTCACTCCGGGGCAGTACAACTCCAGTCATGACACCAAACAGGTGATCTGGCGGTGCACTATGCTGGCAGCAATATTGAAAAGTAAGGTGAAAATAGATTAAAGTTTGTTAGAGTGAATAAATTATGGGCTATTTTAACTAGTTGCTAAAAATAGTTGACAATCCACCAATTCGTCTTCTTAACCTAATTGCAGTACGGGATCCTATGGCGGATCTACTTAGAGTTTGGATTCCAATGGAGTTTGGTTTTACCATGTGAACCAAACTCCCCGAGGCAGCCAATGAGAGTACACTGGACCAGCANNTGATGTCAGCATTTGCATGTACGCGGCGCATCACTGCACGTTTGCATCTGTCCGCTCGATGATGTCATCGCATCATCTTGTCTGTCCTGATCCTTGATGTCATCGCATCACGGTACATCTGTACTACGGTTGATTGACATATTGTGCGAGTCTCGCCACTTGCCTACTGCAGGCCAAATCTCATTGGCTGCCTCAGGGAGTTTGGCTCACATGATAAAACCGAACTCTGCTGGAACCAAACTCTAAGTAGATTGGCTGTAAGATCCCATACAAGAAATAGGTGTCAAAGATGAAACAGTGAATTGACAAGTGTTTTTTAGAACTAACTACCATAGGTCATAATTTATTCACTCCAGCAAAATCTACTCCCTTTTCAATATGGTTGTCAGCATAGTACAGGGCCTCTTAAATAGCAATAGCCACTGCCATCTCATTGTCAACTTTATGGATAACATTTCTCCAACTCTTGTCTCTAATACATAGCTTCTGACCTATGCTGCTCAGAATCTAATTCAGGGGCATAGGGGAGAGTATGTAGATTGAAAAAAAAAGCAACCTTTTCCCTTTTATGCTAAAGTGGTCAAGTGAGAAGAGAATTGAAGTCAAAAGAAAGCTAGAAGTGGCACTTGGTGAAAGTTTGTGTGATATGTGAGATGATGGAGATCATCTGGTAATTGTTGTAGAGTGCTGTCTTTGTGGACTTCATCTATTTGAGTTTGGTGGGACTGATCTAGTAGTTCCTGATGGCTATCAACATGTTGCTTCTTAGGAAACAACAAGGCAAGGTACTGTCAAGAAACTAATAATTTTGCCATGTTGATGATGAAAACTTTGCAAAGGGAATTGAAGCTGTTGTGCATGATTGTCATGATAAACCAATCCATTACTTGTAATATCCTTACAATTTAAAATCTATTGAGCAGGCTTGCAAATCCTGTAAATTATCATGAGAAGATATTCCAAAGTTTATAGCAAGAATACTTTCTATTGCAAAAAGGTTAGCTAGTATTTGACAGTATCAGCATCAACACAAAATCAATTTGATGTGGCTCAAATTGCAACCATCTTTCCTTATTGATAACATCAACAACTTCACTCAAAAATTCTTGATTGCCACTCTTTCCATTCTGGGATCTACTGGAGAAAGCTTGATGCCATCAAGCTCCTCAATAATTGAGGCATCATTGGTCCCATTTGTATCAATACCAGCTCCAAGGGGAACAAAGCAGCAGTAATTATGACCAAAATATCATATGTCACCTTGATCTAGACATTTTGTTTGTTACTGGTGTCCATCTGTAGCAACCATATATCTGATAAATTATAGAACAAACTTGATGATACTAGGGTTTGTTGTGTTTCAGTTGTTCCCTTGCTAGTAGCTACTTTCAGTTGAGTGTTTGTCAGTACATTCTTGGCAGCAATTGTACCACATGAAAAACAGGAGTAAATACATTCCAAGGAGGGCAAAATACTGGACCTGTAGATGCTAATAGAGTACTAAATGGTATACAATGTCTTATATACAACCCAGGTACTACAAGAGCATTTGAACCAATATCTCGTGGTTTGTTTGATACATGCTTATCAACGGCAACAACACTTGGAAACTATTTGAACAGAAATAATATACAGAATTGCTTCAGCTATCTACTTCCTGTTGAAAAGATGAGCCAACAATATATCCTAAATATGACACACTCACCAAAAACAAAATTACTATATATGAATGGAACAACAAAAAAGTTGTGGGTAGAAGGAGGACTTGAACAAAATGTTCAGCAAGCAACCCTGACAGATGGAGAACAAAAACAAATAATAACATGGCCAAGAAATACAAAATGCACAGAATTGCAATTAAGAGAAAATCCATAAATTTTCAAAACAAAAAAGACTGAGCTATCTTACTATAAAGAACAATAATAAATAAAAACAATCATTAAATAGTAGTTTAAAAAAAATAAAAAACAAGAAACATATTGAAGTAAGCACCAACAAATTATATTTAAAGCAAAAAGGCTGTTTATAACATTTTTAGTAGTAAAAAGGTAGAAAGTGTAGACCATCAAAGTAAGATGGTCCTGCAATAAATTTCTAGTCACTGATTGTTAATTAGAGGGCAGGATTGCTTCAACTAAATCTGGAGTACTAGATAGGCTCTTCATCCATCATGTGCTGTTGCAATGTGAAAGCAATTAAATTCAAGAAGAGATAGCAAGCTGCAGCAAACAAAAAGAACTCATTATTGTAGTACAAGAAGGTTGATTTATTGCTAAACAAAGCAATATAAGACCAGCATCAGCTTGTCTGGAGATTGGTAAAAAATTGTGTAGGGAAGCCATATTTTTTTTTGTATTCTTGTGAGAATTCTGGACATAAACAGATAATAAGGCTATTGTAGTGCCACCAACAAAAGACCAAAGCAAATTTGTCTTCCAGTGAGTAGATCCTGGTACTACTAGTAGTAGACTTATAGAAACATATTTGTGACAATATATTCAGAATTTCTACACAAGAGATAAATGCATAATTTTGCTGCCATGCAAATTAAGAATATAACCCCCTAGTACATGCAAATGCCAATCCTGTTCTCTGGAGTGTCACTAGTACTACTGATTCCACACTTACTTACTATTTACATATGATTCTTTTGGACCTTAGAAATATTTTCCCTTCTCCATAAATGAGAGGCATATATATATATGTGTGTATTCAACTTACAAAAAAATGTTTCAAAAGAACTTTTTTAATGCATGTCATTACTAGAAATTAACCTATAGGAGTAAATCAACCAACTGTTAAGTGTATAATAATCTGATCATACATTAGGTATTAATATATAGAAATGAAGGTATGTCTTTTTTGGTATATATTAAAGGTATAGTATTGAGCACAAACAAGTTCAATGAAGAAGAACTTGGAATATATATGTAATTTGCCCTATATTCTAGTAATACTATACTGTAATCTCATATTTTGATTGTGTTGCCTCTTAAAATTTATCTATAATTTTCATAGTTTCTCCCTTTAAAAAGAAGGAGAACCTTTTGCTGATTCTATTTTGTAGTTTTGATCTTTCCTTTCTTTTACAATTTCCTTAACACATTTTGCATTGCAGCTGTTTAGTATTTAATTCATTAAGTACAGAAGATACTGCATGGTGTACAATAGAACATTGGAACATGATGCATGCTATATGATAGAGATCTAATTTTATTCCATATGGGTGTGAATAATATACTGCATTTCAACATTTTTAAAACTTCTTATTGTTTATGAAATATTAGTGCAGTCCATGTTACATAAGGATTGAAGGACACAATCAATTTTGAATACCTATTAGTAGTTGCAATGCAGAGTTTGGGTCAAATAATATGTCACACAGCAAAACATTTTGGGGGATGGAGGATGGATAGGGTCATATCAGCTATTTGACAGAATCTTATCACTGAAATATCCAGAACCCAAAATTGGCATTTAATTGATTCAATGGCTCTTCTTTAGTTACCATCATGACAATAGTATTGCTTAGGATATAAGTAGTAGCAACACCACAAAACACAATCATAGATTGTAGTGATAACACACCACACTGGTGCTTTCTATTTAGCAGAATCCCTCTCCCCCTGCTTAAAAAAAAAAGCCTTTACATCTTGAAATTTACTAGATTATTCTTTGGGACAATTCTTTTTTCATAAACATTCATATTCATTTTATTGGATTGCTATTATCATATCCCTCTCTAAATTTTTTAACTTCTTAATAGCTGAAAGAGGCAGAATTTACATAATGGTATGTAATTTTTATTTTTTTACAATTTATTTATCATCATTTTTGTAGTTTGTTTTTGATATTGCTGTTGTAATTCCTTTCTGCAAGCTGTGTGTTGTTTTGACCCATTGATGGATAACATTGGATATGCTGCTGCAACGGTAAAGATTACTATATAGCTCTGTAAAATTTGTCACTAAGATATCCAGAGAGTTTCTTAGGTTCCCATATTAACAATTGAAATGATATCAAGGCAAAGATTATGTAGCTATGTAATAAGCTTTGCCATCAAGATTTCTAGAAAACCCAGGCTTGCATGTGTAAAAATAGGTTAAATGAAAGATTAAGAAAAAGTGCACAACAAAACAACCAAATAGAAATTTATAGAGCAACCAGCAGTTCTTGTAAAGAAAAGAGTTTTTGCACAGTGATCAGGTATTAGTAGTACTATAAAGAAAGTCATTTGTAACAACCACAAATTTGCCTGACCACAAGGAGATGCTCTATAAGAACATATTATCAAACATTAAAGAACATGCTTTCCACCCATGTCACAACCAAGCATCATCTCAACAGCTCATTTGACATCCTAGTCCTTGTATAATATGTGTAAGCTAATAAGGAAGGTATGGATGGTATTTTTTGTTTTAACTTGACTTCTTGTCAACATCCAAGGTACTACCAGTTGAGTTGTTCATCAGAGTGGTAGGAGGACCACCACATTATTATATAAGGACATATTGAAATCAATGGTACCAGAGCAGTCATCATGAAAAAGAGGTCTTGTGATCATAGATTATACGCAGTGATTCAGGTTTTGGGAATATTTTTATTGTACAAAGTTACAAGCCTCCCAGTTGTAATATATAAAATCTCATGTAGCAGTACATTCTTAATGAAGGACTATACCAAAACAAACAAGACTGCAAAGTTTGTTGTTATAGAGAAGTAAGAAATGGAGAGCTGAGTGATTTACAAAAATACTAGGTGGTGGTGTACATTTTGCTTGGTGGTTTTTCATCTTGCTCCACTCCAGCACTCCAACTTATCATTTACTTATATTTCAGGATAATTTACTTCTTACTAAATTGTTGGATTTACTCCAGATTAAACTAAGCTCATAATTTACATCACCAAACAAAGTCTTCTTTTCTTTGTGTGTTG
>WKLE02004209.1:0-15509 GCA_014885115.2 Asterionellopsis glacialis | reverse complement strand
TGTGCTTACAAAGCGCCACACCGGAACCACGAGCAGAGCAATGCATAATTCGTGGTGGTCACAACCTTCAAGGCAGAATTCAGATATACGGTGCCAAGAATTCTGCTCTTCCGGTTATAGTCGCAGCTCTGATGACCCCAAATGATGGCATCCACGAAATACACAATGTTCCAGATATCACAGATGTCCGCTCTTTGCTTCAGCTTATCTCTACAATGGGTTGTCAATGTACTTTCTCCCCAGAGAAGGGATCGGTTCGTATCAACTCCCAGACATTGCATTCTTTCTCCTCTCAAAGGAAAAGTCCACTACTATCTGACACTTACTCTTCCGACGCAAATCTACGCGATGAGTTTGATACGATCGCTCGTAAAATACGCGGAAGTGTGCTATTACTCGGACCAATGTTAGCTCGTTTTGGTGTCGTCCGCTTACCTCTCCCCGGAGGGTGCAGTATCGGTGCCCGACCTGTCGACCTATTCCTCAAGGGTTTGAATGCGCTAGGGGCAAACCTTACGGTTGAGAACGAAACTGGATGCATCATTGGCTCTTGTAAAGAACTTGTTGGAACAACGTTTCGATTCGAGAGAGTATCCGTCTGCGCAACCGAGGCACTTTTGATGGCTGCAGTTGTTGCAAAAGGGCAGACTATCATTCATAATGCTGCTCGGGAGCCAGATGTCGTGGAATTAGTTCGATTTCTGAAAACGTTGGGAGCCAGAATTGAAGGTGAGGGCAGTAGTACAATTACTATAATGGAAAGCTTGACACCTTTAAGATCAGGAAAAGAAGCCTTCTGGATCCGTGGAGATCGTATAGAAGCAGGAACTTTTTTGTTCGCAGCGGCGGCGACTGGGGGTGATGTGGTTGTGGATGGTATAATTCCATCAGATCTGGATGAAGTGTTGAAAGTACTTGAGGCAATGGGTTGTGAAATTAGTACGACAGATAAATCCATACGCTTACGCCGTCTTGATGATCTGAAGCCGGTGTCCCTTCGTACAGAGCCATTTCCTGGATTTCCAACTGATTTGCAACCATTGCTATCTGTATGCTGTACACAAGCTGTCGGGACTTCGAAGATTCAAGAATTGATCTTTCCTGGCCGCACCGGTCATATTTCGCAGATCCAGAAGTTAGGAGGGTATATAAAAATATCCAAAATTGATAAGGATATCGAATCGTCAAGATCTTTGAATGAAACAGGCACTGCGACAACCATTGAAGTAGAGGGCCCAGCACTTCTATACGGTAAAGAGGTTGGTTCAACAGATCTTCGTTGCGCAGCAGGTCTAGTTGTGGCAGGACTTGTAGCACAAGGCGAAACGAAGGTGCAAGATTTGCACTTTTTAGATCGGGGATATGCAAATATCTGTGAAAAATTCCGTCTGTTAGGAGCAGATATCAGGCGTGCTGTTATTTTGCCATCGGGGATGCGGGTTTTCTGCAACGAATCCCTGTCACATCGAACAACACTTGGTGTTGGCGGGAAAGCAAGGTTTTTCTTATCAGTGAAAGATCGATCTGAACTCGCTATAGGGCTGGCTTGGGCAAGGGAACAAGATCTAGATATTTTTGTTCTTGAAAGAGGCAGCAATATCGTGGTTGAGGATGCCGGTTTTGACGGTGTGGTCATACAAATTGAAGATTCAAGCCTCGCTCTCCTCGGAGACGAAGAGTCAAAATTTAATGAATTACTCAAGGTAGGTGCTTGACACGATTCAAAGGCTCAGTCCAGCAAGAGATCTGGATGACAAAGGATAATCCTCAACACGGAAACAAAATACATGAATATTGTAAATGCCCCTGCAGGCACTGTACCTTACGAAATCAACACAGACGACCAAGCAGTTGATGCAGCACTTGTCAGTTTGATGGTAATTCGGACGCTTTTCAAGTAAAGAATTATTTTTTAAAATATGTCAAATTTATGTTTAGCAATTTTTAGAACTTCATGTTACATGAAGCTGTGTTTATTCATCTCTTTCTTCATACTTCGGCACAATGCTGACACTGCCAATGCGATCCCCACTCTCAACATCGACCTTTTGTACCATGACTCCAGTAGCTAACCTACCTTGTGACGGGATGTCACCAACCCTTTGACGGACCATGATCCCCTTAGTGGTAACAACTAAGATTTCATCATCATCTTGGACAATTCGAAGACAGCTCATATTGTCGTCTAATCCCTTCTTGAACTTAGTGGCGATGACCCCGACCCCACCTCGAGCATGTGTTGTGAATTCATCCGTAGAGATACGCTTACCATAGCCGTTTGAAGTAACAGCTAAAACATATTCGCCTCCCTCATTCTCACCATTTGAGCTTTGTAAGACATTCATATCGGCAACTACATCACCCTCTTTTAATTTCATAGCTCTGACTCCTCGGCTTGTTCTTCCCGTCGGACGGAGCTTGGCAGCATTGAAACGTGTTGCCCTTCCCATAGAAGACCCTACAAGTAAATCGTCTTCATCCGTACAACGGTGGCACCATCTAAGGTGATCTCCTTCTCCTAAAGAAGCAATGGTCAAACCCCGACCAGTGAGGTTTTCGAATGCAGCCAATGGTGTACGTTTAATCCAACCCTGTTCAGTAGCTAATACAATGTACTCGTCTTCAGAAAACTCAGACACGGGTAGCACCGACGTAATTACATCGTCTGTTTTCACTGGGAGCACAGATGGAATGGGAACTCCTTTCGCTGTACGACTTCCTGTTGGTACTTGAAAAGCGCGTAGTCCATAGGCGATGCCTTTTTGTGTTGTCATTAATAATGTATCATGGTCATTGCAAGTGAAACAGTGCAAAACTTCATTTTCTTCAGATGCATCTGCATATGATGTGCCCTTTTTCCCTCTTGTACGACGTCCCTGATTCTCAAATGTCTTCAATGGCATACGCTTGATGTAACCACCGCGAGTGACAACAACAACTGCAACAAGAAGCAAGAATCATATAAGATACAACCAATTGAGTTCCTCTTTTTGAATTATCAGTCAATGCGTTACAGTTTCTAACTTACCTGATCGTGAATTTCGAATCAAGTCCATTTCATTCAAATCTCCGTCCTCAACCTCGATCCTGGTCCTTCGGGGAATTCCAAACTTGTCCTTTAATTCTTCAAATTCTTTAACCATTAGCTCTCGCACAGTTTCATCATTGTCCATTAGTTCCTGAAGACCCCTTCGCGACTCCTCCAAGGTTGCCTTTTCATCTACAAGTTTTCCCTTATTGAGACGTGTCAACTGTCCAAGCTGTAATCTCAGAACTGCATCGGCTTGTTCTTGAGAAAGGCCAAGCCCAACACTTCCGTCTTCTGCCATCAAGGCAGCGCGAGCTGCATTTTGATCAGGTGCACTTCGGATTAAATCAATGACATCATCTACTCTCTCTAAAGCCATCAAGAGACCATCCACAATATGAGCACGAGCAGCAACCTTCTGGAGCTGGAATGCAGACCTCCTACGAAGAGTTTCAAAGCGGAAGTCCAGGAACGTGTCTAACGCAGAGCGAAGAGTAAAGCGTTGTGGTACTGTACCAGATCCCATGAGAGCTAAAAAGTTACCGGAGAACGTGGTTTGCAGAGGAGTTTTCTTGTACAGATTATTCTATCCACAGATAATTCGAAAAAGTCAACAAAATATTTTGGTAACCAATAAAGGCAAAACAATCGAAATTTGCAATACTTGTTTCGTTAGAGTGAATGAACTTACCAGCACAACTGCAGCAACAGCGTCGCGTTTTAATTCAATGACGACACGGATGCCGTCCCGGTCAGATTCATCACGTAAATCTGCCACGCCATCAAGCTTTTTTTCATTTACAAGATTAGCGATTTTTTCAAGGAGAGCAGCTTTATTTACTTGGTACGGGAGTTCTGTAACAATAATAGCTGCTCGTGTTTTCTTACTCTTACCAGTTACAAGACGTTCAATATGAGTTGTTGCACGCATAATGATACCGCCATTTCCAGTTTCATAAAGCTTCTTGGCACCATCGGTACCCATAATAGTCGCCGCTGTTGGGAAGTCAGGACCCGGCACCAACCGAAATAGTTCCTTGTCTGTTAAACTTTTTTCACCATCATTGCGAGCATTCGTAAGGGCAATACACGCGTTCAATAACTCACAGAGATTGTGGGGTGGTACATTTGTGGCCATACCAACGGCAATACCAGCGCATCCATTAAGAAGAAGGATTGGAAGCTTGGCTGGTAGAACAGTAGGTTCGACCTCATTCCCATCAAAGTTGGGTATGAAATCCACCGTATCTAGGTTCAAATCTTCCAATAGGGCTTCATTTGATACCTTGCTTAGTTTGCACTCAGTGTAACGCATCGCAGCAGCTGGATCGGCATCAATAGAACCAAAGTTACCATGACCATCAATCAATGGAGTTCCTGTACTGAAATCCTGCGCAAGACGAACCAAGGCATCGTACACAGCCATATCACCATGGGGATGAAATTTACCTAGAACTTCACCGACAACACGGGCGCATTTCCGATAACCTGAATTTGGTGTCAATCCTAATCCAGACATACTGTAAAGAATTCGTCGATGAACAGGTTTTAAGCCATCTCGGGCATCTGGCAAAGCACGACCTAAAATGATACTAAGAGCATATTGTAAAAAACTATTGGCAACCTCTGTTTGAAGTTCAATCCCCCCTCCTGCTGCCATCTCATTAGCACGGGCGGCCTCATCTGCCTCAGTCACGAAATCTTCTGATGTTGCATAAGTATATTTTTCATCCCCCGTGTATTCTTCTTCTTCTAATAGGTCAGAATCAGATTCCGTTGAAAAAAGACCACGACGTGGCCCTCTATGCAATGGCCCCGCAAAACTGGGACCTATGATTCCAAGCGATACTGGTGTTTTAGAATTGATAACTTTCAACGAACCATGAATCTTTTTGGACCGAGAGTTTGAGAGAAATGCGGTTACCGATCGAGATGACCAAGACACCGACGAGATTTTTTCAAACGAGTCGACTGAAGCACAAGCTGAAAGCGCCAACGATACAGTAAGCAAAGTAGGAAGAATCGATCGGAGAATAGGAAAAAGTCTTTTGGTATTTGATGGGCATGGTTTTACTTCTTTGAGCAGCGGCATCATCGTCGACGACCACGATTCACTGTTGGTGATGGATGATGTCAAATGTGAGGATCTTCTTCTGCACCAAAGATCACCGATCAGAAAAAAAGAAGCAATGGATGAAGGGACGGGATGTCGAGACGAATGATTGCCAGGCCATGCATAAAAAATGCGCATACGTAGAAGAACACGCAAACCCCTCGGACACGGGAAAGTCATACATTTCAATTAGTTCTAACCCTAAGGAAGATACATCCACGTAGAATACACTACTCTTTGATACATGTACTTTGCTATCATGTACTCGCACTGTAATAGAAACGTTTGCAGGATCTTATTTTTTGGACAAGGAATTTCGACTACACTTCGACGAGAATTCGCGGCACAACCAGCTCATACTTTTCGAAGCTCAGCAATAAGCCGAGGAACTGCAGTGATGGCACACGCACTTTGAACTTGCAGAGACCGACCCACAGCCAAAAAAGTAGAAAGAGAACAGTAGATAGTTAATGGTTTAAATGTCGTCAAGTACCGGTAAACAGCAACTGGCACGAGCAGTTTATCGTGCTCTCTTGCGGGCGTCTGGAAATGGTCGTTATCCAGAAGTATTTGGTGAGCACGCCCTTGTTGCTAGGACATGTACCGATACAGAAAGTTCATCATTGTTTTTACCCTCCAATGCAAAGGAAGTTCGAAGTGCCCTACAGGATGTATTTCGATTTCAGCCGGAGGAAAGCAACCTGAGGAATGAAAATTCATCATCAACATCAAGTAGAACTCAAATGTTCGATGCTATTCGACGGTCGAACGAGTTAGCATCAATCCTTCGTCCACAGCATGAAGAACTCCCTCCTCTTCCTATATTTGACTTCAGCAATTCAAGTGCCCTAAAAGGTGAAGAACTCAATTTTAATCTTTTTGAACCAAGATACAGACATCTTGCCAAAGAAGCCACCTCCAATACGGATGGACTATTTGTTCTAAGGGCTAGACCTTTAATGGACGAATATAGTTCGAGTTTGTCCTTATCTGTTCTCATGAAGATTGTGGAACATACAGATGTGGAAGAAGACAATATTGGTGTAAGATGTGTTGGTGGTCCCCGGGTACGAGTGTTGCAACAGGAGGAAGTGCATGTAAGGGATGGGGCACCTCCCATGAAACGAGCGACAGAACTCGTTTTGGATCACGACGGGGATGATAATAAAGAAGATTTACGGAATACCAACAAAATACCCGAAAGAAGTGGAAGTCTCACAAAGGAAAACGACAATGGGATTAATAGCGCTGATGATGATAACACAAACGCAGACGTTGAAAGAAATATTGAATTAGAGCAGCAAAAACGAGAAAGTCTTGCTGAGTTGAGAGGACGATGTTTGGAATTACTTTCGAATTTAACGTCTCATAAAAGTATCATGTCGTTAGGCATTCCACCTTTGGACGCTGAAGAATTTTCTTTTTGGGCCCTCAGATTTGTTCTCGCGTACAATGATGTCCCATCCAGACACAAGTGGTTGTCATGTCACTCAACACGAAGACGGCTTGGCTTTGTGGTAGGCCTTCTCGACGAATTTAAACAAGTGAAGAAACGACAACGCGAGCAAAACGATAGAGCTAGTTGCACTAACAAGGAATAAAACACGCAACGATTCCCAATTTAGTACAGACTGCACGTTTTCTATTCTTTGTATATAACGCACAACTGTAGACTAGGACTAGAGTTGCCTCCCATTCAAGTTAGAGGCAGGAGACGGATCTATAAATCACTCTCAATCTCTTTCACGAATTAAATCAATTGCAAATTTACGCTAAACTAGACTCTAGAACTATGACCTTCTTTACTAGAGAGAGAATACATTTCCTTTCTATCTTCTAGCTAGTTACTCTCCTAGAGAGAGAACAAAATTTGCTTTCTTGCTTTTAGCTAGTTCCTCTCTAGACTAGGACTAGTCCTCTAGAGAGTAGAGGGTCCTATTCATAGTTCATATTTCTAGGTCCCAGGAATGTACCGGTAGGACCTAAGGACCTCTCTCTAGAGAGAGTCCTTACCGATAGACCCTCACTCCTGGCTCAAGTTCTCGAGTTCGTGATTCGCGCTGTGGGTCAAGTTGCATATGCGGAGTGTCCATCCGTCGTCCATGTCTGCGAGTGCTTGCCTGTGAGGATGTCCGCGAGCGAGTGTACGGGCGTGTCTCTGAAGTGTCTCTGACACACGCCAGCTAATAACCTGTCACTTTCTACCAGGTCTGTTCGTAAGGTACGTCGCGCTCTAATCTCTCTGTTTCATTCTGTTCCATTCAACACGTACCAACCCTTGCTTTTCTGAGCAACAGAGAGGCAGACACCAAAAAGCGAACAAGATGAGTCTACCGCTACTGGTTTCCTACACGAGTTACATACGATACATCACGAATCAATCATGAACGTGCGTGGTATCCAATCAACCCATCAAAAACGGAGTTCTTTAAAAATTCTTTACTGCACTTGCGTTCTAGCGGTCCCTAGAGAGAGACTCTGTCTAGAATCTGCACTACTTACATCATTCATTTACATCATTCGCATTTACATCATTCATTTACACAAGCAAAAGATAACAATGGGTCGACATTCACACACACCATCAAAATGGCTGATTCTTCATTGTGCAGTAATTCTGCTATGTCTACGGCGTTTCTCCATGGCTCGTCCTGCTACTCTTTCTTCACGAGCACTTGGTATCCGAATGGCGTTGTCGTCGCATGCGAATCTTCCTTCACAGTTGGGGTCGACACTACAAAGAGAAGTTTCTCATGGGGATGATCATAAAAATTCCAAATATCCTGCGGTAGCTGTATCACATGGAGGAGACCAGAGCATTGCAACAATAGGAGAGGATAGTTACGACGACGTTGAGTTTTGCGGTCAAAGCAAAACTGTTGCTTCTCCTGAGGCTACTTCTTCACTTCCTAAAGGTGGCGCACTCGGGGCTTCATTGTTGCCACCAAGACCTTTAGTATTCTGGGAAAATATGATTTGTGGTGCAATTAGTCGTAGTATCGCACAAACTGTCATGCATCCTGCAAATACCATGAAAACTATTTTACAGTCATCAAGAGATAGTAGCTTTTCTACCTTGATCCAACCAAAGAATCTACCCACCTTAACTCGTGGAGCTGGTGCAAACTTTCTTTTGAGTGTTCCACATGGAGCTGTCAACTTTGCCGTTTTAGAATTTGTCCGGCACCGTATGAGTAAAGTCGTTGAGAAAGTCCCTTACCTCCAGAAGAGGGCTGACAAAATTGGACCCGGTTTAGATTTCGTCAGTTCAGCAATTTCCACTATAACTTGCTCAGTTGTATCAACACCCCAAATGATGATCACGGACAACATTATGTGCGGTAACTATCCCAACTTGCCCAGAGCTGTGAAAGGGCTTACGATGGAGCGGGGTATAGCAGGCTTTTATTCGGGATGGTGGCCTGGTTTAGCTGGAAAAATTCCGAGTTATGTAAGTTTATATTGAAAGGGTAGGCTCAGGAATCATGGATTGTCCCATCATAATCGTTCCTTTTCAGATTGCCCTAATTTCTCACATTTGCTGCCCAACTTTTGCTCTACTACTCTAGGCTCTAACATGGACTTTATTCCAACAGCTCAAGGCTGCTCATTTGCGAGTTACGAACCGCCCACCAAAAGATTTAGAAAATTCAATTATGGGCTGTTGCGCTAGCGCTACAACTGTTTGTATTATGATTCCCATGGATACGATCAAAACAAGGCTGGTAACACAGGCAAGCAATCCAAATATATTGGTCCCATACAAGGGAATTATCGACTGTGGAGTTCGCGTCGCGAGGGAAGAGGGCATCAAGACTTTTTACAGGGGATTGGCACCTCGACTTGTTAGTGTTGTTCCCATGATTGGCATTCAATTTGGTGTTTACGAATTCATGAAAAAAGTTATGCTGACAAGGGTAATACAAACGCCGGAGCCACGTGTGCGCGAGGGAAGAAAAACCCTCAGTGAATTCGAAGAAGACTATGGACGCAGACAAGCGTTAGAGGAAGCTCTCATGGAGGTTGCAGCGGATGATGATCAGCCATTTCCAGCACCCCACTTCAAGCAGAAGTATGGCGCCAAGAACGGCAAAAAGAACAAACGAAATAAAAAAAAAAGCATCTAAATAAACATCCAAATATGCACACAGTGCCTCGCAACAAATTAATACAAGTATAAGCAACATTGTTTCCTTACGCCTCTCTTAATTTATTTTCTTGTAGCGCATGGTGCATTTATGCGATACGTCCGTATTGCAGTATTTTCGTATTGTTTTTTCTTCCAGGATTTCATGAAGTTGTATAGTAGTCCTCTAGCAGTGATGAATGCACGTCTTAGTCGACTCTCTCTGCTAGACCTTAGGATTAGGACTAGGATTAGATTTTCAACTATCGGTATCATACCAAGAGGACTAGTCTACTGTATTATTTGTGTGTCAGCTCTCAAGACGTCTGTCTGGCTTTGGTCCGCTCGGATGCCACTACGCAGAAATAATTGAGGCACAATTTATAGTAGACGTTTGTAGACTACTGGTAGTCAGTACACCAGGTAAAATGAAAAATGAGTCTCTGCTGGTAGAACTTCATTACGAGTATTATTTTTTAACGCACATCTCTTTGACAACGTCAACTTCGACATGCAGCTCACTAGAGTGAAGCTGCAATCTACCAACTGTAAAAGAAACCAAAGTACACCACCCTGCAGGAAACTATGAGGAGTATCAATGTTAAAAAAATACTCCTATGGGCGACAATAACTGTCACGCAATTCATGGGGATTCTTACTGATGCATCGAAAGTGACCCAGGGGGCAATGAATGAAATGAGTGGGACGCAAACAAGTAAAGAAATTATCTATTGGGAAGAAATTATCCCCCAGGAACGGTCAGATGAAGAATCTAGCGAGGCGAAAAGAATAAGTGGTGAAAAAAGAAAAGTTTTTTGGAAGAAAGAGGACCAAGTAAACATGGATCCAATACAAATGATGCTCCAACCAAAGCAGTCGAAGAAAAAAAATGACGAAGTGACACCACACCCCATGAGAACAGATGAATGGAAACTTCAAATCAAATGCAGAGGGAAAAACAAGGATCTTTTCAAGGGTATCGATACTTTGGAATTTGCTAGAAATGGATATGTTCGTGTTGTGCCATGTGATGAGGGCGACAACAATCGGCTATGTAAACCTGCAGTTGGAAAGTGGGAAGTGCTGCCAAATGGTATTGCATGGACCATTCCAATAAAAATTAGAGATGATGATGTATGCACAGATTCCGGCAAGGAGACTGTTTTGAACTACTTTGCTGACCTTCATTTAAATCAGTTTGGTGGTTGCCCCAAAATGATGCGTGGTGTTATTACTCGTGATAGGTTTCCAAATTCGCGACTTCCAAAACAGTGGTTCCGACCAGTACTTGCAAGATTCGCAGGTGAAGGTATAGGAGAGGACACAGCAGATGTTTCATATCAACATCGAGGTATAGGTTTGTCATCTAATTGATTTTTAGTACACATTTAAGTTTTCCAGGAGTCACTAGCGTTTTCACGTTCTTCCTCCCACCATGTGGTCGTTTTGTATCCTGTTCGTAAAAAGTCCAGAGCTTTGCCTTCTTCTTGCAAGATACCCTCTACTTTCAAAGCATCAGTCAATTGCTGCTTGAATTCTCCCAATGCTGGCCTTACACCGCTTCCTTCAACCCTTCTGTATTTGCCATTTCCAGTGTCCAACAATGTCTGGAACTGTCCAGGATAAGAGCGGAAAAGACATCCTTGGTAGTTGACCATAAAACTGTTGCAACAATATCAGTAGAACTTGTTGGTTAGCATGGCGAGGAAGTCACACAAAAAAGGAAACGGACAATTGATTAAACCGATCATTATGCAACAGAATACTTACGGAGGGTTGGGTGTACTTCGACTGTACTGACGGGTCCGGAGGTAGTAAACGGGTTTCACTCTGGAAAGGAATCGGTCCTGGAACTCTTTGCTAGGGAACGCAGGGGCACCCAAATCTCCTCGGAGAACATCAAGCTTAAGATTGTAAAACACAATGGTAGCATCGGGATCCAAACCATGCAATTCTTCAATATCAGGTAATTCCTGAGCACTGGCAACGATACATATATACATGTCCTTATCAGGAATGGTCTTGACAAGCCCTCCACTTCCATTACCGAACAAAGACAAAAGAACTTGTTCCGGCTAACACAATGGATTTAAACAACATTTAGGAATTTACTAATCACAGGAGATGTAAACGAGGAATAAAATTCACTTCTTTGGGGTGAAACATACCTTGAAAACTCTGTCATCATTTTCATCACTTCTTCTTAAACTGGAAATAGTGACATCGGGATAAGGATTCTCTGTTCCTCCGGTATTCTCAATAGCAATATTGGCCTCAGCTTCATCTGGTAATAACACTGCGACTTTCCTTCCTTCTTGAGCAAAGGCCTTCCCGAAATCCAACGCAAGTTTGAGATTTGCTTGTGCTACATCGTAAGCCGAAACATCATCTAATTCCAATACATTTGCAGGCAAGGGAGGGAACTTTTAAAAATCAAAACAAACACAATAACAAACAGTTAGCAAGAATTTTGAAGCGAAATGAAATAGATCAAAGAATTCTTTCATCTTTATTTTGTTGAGTTTCTTGAACACACTCAACATACCTCCACTTCAATCAATTTGTTTCCATCTGCCATTGCTAATTTTGCAGCACGAACGGAATTAAGTTGTAATTCGTAAAAAGAAGCCGGTGGGGGTTCACGATCAGAAGCGTCCTTGAGTGCTACAGGATCATCAGTTGATGGAGGTGGTACATTATACAAGCATGTGGAGGATGCCGATGACACTGACCCACCCAATAACGATGTCTTTAGTGGTGATGCAGACCAAGCAGAAGTTGACGCTGGGCCAAGGGTGGCAAAAAGTGCAGCGACTGCTACCGAAAATCTCATCGTGGAAAATAAGAATACTTGGAATAACTATGCAATATTATTGGCAGTTTAAAGCGGGCAAAGGTTCGCTTGTGCGGTGCTTGGTGTTTTTTCTGTGTTGGTTCGAGTGTTTGATGCTCTGGTTGATGAGTGTTGAGGATCTGCTGATGAGTTGCACTTCGTCAACTTCAAACTTGTTTCTTCTTCTACTTGGAAGTCTTTCATCTCACAAAATCTGGCATCAGAAAACACGTCATCTTCGACGACCAAAAGGACTAAATAAATTTGTGCGTTCGCTTGTCCGAAAGATCGATACAGGTCTGGGTTCGCCCGATGATATTTCGCGCGGCATACATGTATTTCACTTTTGCTTGTCGTTTGTTCATCACGCACGCACACAATCACAACTCGCACGCACCCACACAGAACATACCCGACAACAGAACAGCTCTGCCTTACGCTCTCGCAGAACAAACATCAGAGACCACGAAAAAAAGGCGACACAAACAAGTCCTATTGCTACACCTTTGCAAACACAGTGAACACCGAAGGTCGAGAAGGTAAACAGGAAAAACAAATCGGCCACAAGGAAAGAAGCTAGGTCCACTCTGTGTCGATGGACGGATTAGGATGAAGGCACAAAAGTGGGCAAGGATTTATCTGGTGCTTTTGGGATACACTTCGTTTTCTTGCAACGCCTGGACACAATGTGAAACCAAGGTACGATATAATCATCTCTTGCAGTTATTTGCAACACGAGAGGGTGTATCAGTCAAAGAAGCGACAGGCACTAATAGGACTGCCGATCCTTACGGTCGTACCATGATCCAGCATCGTCCTTATTCTCACGGATCTCTCTTACGAGGACCACAACAGAGACAACAACCGTTACAAACAGAAGAACAAACTGTGATCGCCGACCCCCTCCTCCATAAACGAGACAGAGCTATCTTATCATTCCATTTGAATTTAGGGATGGAGCTCGAGGAGCTAAAAGCATTTTTTGATGATTATCCTGAATTGTATTCCGATTGCCCTTCAGTGGTTACGCGATTGCTCTTCTTGTTACATGATTTGGAATTTCCAAAAAAGAAGTTGATTAAATTGTTCCAATCTGACCCAGGCAAGATGGCGACGATGCTGATGAATGATGTTGAACAAGCCTTGCAGAAAGGTAAGGAGAATAACAAAGAAACATCACAGGTTCTCGATCCACGAGCAAGCCGGAAAAATAAAGCCTTTCAAGCACTACACAGTCACATAGGTATGGATCAGGAAGCAGCTGAGAAGTTGCTGGCAGAGTTTCCTGAACTTTACGAAATATGCCCTTCGTTGGTTGCAAGATTGATGTATATGTTACAACAAGTCAACCTATCCCCAGAAAAATTACAATTCATGTTCAAGACTCATCCTGAACGAACTGTTCAAATGCTGATGAGAGACACAGAGCAGAAAATCAAAGGCTCCGTTGCAATTCTACAGGAGGAGTTACAAATGTCAATCGAAGAAATTGTGTCTGGAAAATTATGGTATGTCCCACGAAATGAAGTCAGATCACGCATCGCAACGTTGAAACAATATTTCTCCATACCTGACATTAAGAAGGTTGTACAATTAGAACCAGGACTTCTTGGAGGCGGACGACACCCAAAGACGAGAAAAGCTCTGACAACATCTTTATCACGAAAGGAGAGCGATGCACAAGACATGTGCAAAATATTTTCCACACTACGCAATGAACTTAAAGCAACGGATGAAGATATTTTTAAGATGCTAGAAAACTATCCAGGTGTATTCCTTGAAAGTGCCGATCGAGTACAAAGTCATGTTGAATTTTTGCTGTATGGACCCGTTGGAAAAGGTTTAGGGCTGGTCTTGCGAAGAGGGATTACAACGCGTAACGCAGAGACTGAAAGTGAGGCACAAGAAATTGAACGGCAAAGGACACTGGATCTACTGGTTGGTACTCCTATTTTGACTATTACCAAAAATCTAGTTCCCATCGTGAATTATCTGCAGAGCATCGGCTGCGAAGTATACGATATCGGCCGCATTGCCTACCGTCGGCCACAACTCTTTCAGTATGAAGTGGAAAGCCTGAAATTTAAAGTTGACTATTTTTGCAAGGAACTTGATATGAGCGAGGGTAATCTACCGGGAAATGCTCATGTATCCAGAACAGTGCTTGATCTTATGGCGACAATGCCCGATGTCTTTACGTTTTCCATAAAGGAAAACATTGAATTCAAATTTCAATATTTCCGAGAAGAACTGGGGTTCAATACAACTGCATTGCGAACAATATTTTCAAATCGACCTCAAATTCTGTGTCTGTCGCTTGAAAATAACGTCATCCCGAAAATTGAGTATCTTCTGACACCGATCAAAGAGGGAGGTGCTGGACTCACAATAGAAGAGCTGCAAAGACTAATAATATCTTTTCCGCAAGGACTACGAGAATCACTCAATTTAAGAATACAACCACGATGCCAGGCTGCCATTAAGCAGGGTATGAAGATCCCTGATGATCTCCCAAACAACTTTTTGACAATGACTGAATCTAGATGGAGCACAATGTAAGTGTTCGAAGATTTTTTTCGAATGAAATTTTAATTCCTTGCTATATTCTCACATTTGTTGGTGGAACTCATCATTATCTTTTCCTGGCCATCCCCCCCCACGCCTTCCTAGAGTTTTCTCCGAAATCCCAGATAGCAAAAAGGGACCAAAAACAACAATTAAGACAAAAAAGGTTGCATCAAGCAAAAAGAAGAAATAAATTACCCGTGATGGTCAACATCTAAGTCCTAGCTAGACGCACAACACAAAATAAAAAATCAAGACGCATTTTTCCCTCATGGACGGTCAGTTGAAGCGATGTACGCAAATTTGTATCCACCATTTACCAGTGCGTGCCGTTCACAATAAATTTAGACAATTTTTACTTACAAGCTATCTTAAACTCTAAAGCTAGATTTCTGTTGCTCGCGTCGAAAGCTTGCCACACATTAAAATACAAAATACAACATATTCTATGGATTTCATTGACTTAATAGGCCACGGAAATGATCGCAGTATACTTGGTTGCCGACATGAAATGTTGGTACAACACTATTCCTAACTACGTGTCAGACTCACTGCTGTTGCATATAAACTATCAGAACATGATGGATGTCATTATTTCCAAGGGAGAAAACTAAAACCCAACCTAAATGTTCTCTAGAAAAGGTTAAAGAAATAAAAGAAAATGAAAAAAAAGTAGTCGTATTTTGATAATGTACAAGATTTAAATCATTAAATTTAACCCATGAGGTGCTCAACAATTCCCTTTCCATCGGTCAACTCTTGAGCGATGCATCCAGCAGCGGCAAGCATAGCAAGACGTCCGTGTTGAAGCTCCTTGGTAACCATCTCGTTGAACTCAGCATCA
>WKLE02004205.1:10956-24826 GCA_014885115.2 Asterionellopsis glacialis | reverse complement strand
CTTTGACTGATGACTTCGTGAAGCTTGTTTCTTGGTACGATAACGAGGCCGGTTACTCCAACCGTGTCCTTGACCTCATCAAGCACATGGATGTTACCAAGTAAATAACATCTTGTTTCACTTCACACGATCATCATCACCTTGTAACTATGTGTTAATAATATAATATGATCATAATATTCAACAATGTCTTTCTAGTTTACACTCGAGCTGTTTGTTTAGCAATAAATTACCTATGCCCACGATTTATTTTCAATGATTTTGATTTAATTGTGTTAATTCACCAAACCAGTAACTTGCTTTTCTATATTGATAAGTTTTTAGGCACCTGTCACAGCCATTTTCTTAGTAACACGAGCATTTTCATCAATGGTGGTATCATCATTTCGCGTTCTTTTCACTCCTAGTTGTGCTCGATCTTCACGAGCAGTTTTTGCTGTCGTATGAATGCGCCCTGCATCCCAGTTCACAGACCTATTTTTATACAGCGCAGCTAGATTCTTAGTCCGTTGCTCAGAACTTGGCGGTCCCTTTATCTTTAATGTTGAAATAGTACTTCCTGGGGTAATACATGTGGTTCCACCTTTGGGTTCTTTGAAAGTCCGAGCGATTTCCGTTTCATTTGAGGATGACTCTGGCCTGTCAGTCTTGGAATCACAATGTGAAGTTGTGGACATGCCATTCTGAGCCGTTAGACCTCTGGTATTTTGAGCTTGGGGTTCAAACGACAGCTTTGGGATTGTTTTCCAGAATACTCCATCTATGTTAAGAGAATTGTCCAGATAGTTAGTTTTAAAATAATCAAGATCGCTGGGGATATCTTTTGCGAATCCAGGACAACTTTCCCTAGTGACAAGCCAATCTTTATGCGCACCGTTGATATTCTGGAACCCAAGAAGCTTTCTTCCTGAAATAGCATCTTCTTTTACAAATGTTACATCAGGAGGAAATGATTGCTCCAGTATATCGTGTCGAAAGCAACCTTTGCTCGAGGGTAAGCCATTTATCAGAATCGGATTCAGATCGATGCCAACACTAGTGTTATGAGTTTCCTTTTCGGACTTTTTCTTATTCCCGCATTTGGGGAGAAGAATCCTCCAAGTTCGTCCCATAAAGTCAAATTCTTCCCCCGGAGGACGCACCAAAAGCAGACGTTTCAATTCAGTGACAGGACCATCCGCAAGCCAAGGATTCGACAAAGCCTCTTCGATAGAGATAAATACAAATTTATTCCCTTCGTCCATCATTTCTACAAAGATTGACGACGACCTGCGGCCCTTTCTAATGTTCGTTCTTTTTGTATCGACCGGGGCTTGGTTTTTCGCATATTTCACTTTTCTGTCCCTCAAGTCATCAAGATATAACCATCTGTATCCGAACAGTAATAAAGATGGGTCTTTGGAACTTCTACGAATAATGTTATTGACAACAGCATCAGTGATGGGAGCATACTCTGACTTGTGCCCCAATTCAGATAAGCAAAGTGCAGCCTTCCCTGCACCTTTCATAGAATTGTACACTTTTACAAGCATGCCTGTCGATGGATCTAGGACCGCAACCTGTCTACTTGCACCTCCGCTTGAGGTAGGAACAGAAAATTTATGCCTAGATTTTGCTTTCTTATTATTCTGGCCAACTTCACTTCCCGTTTGCGGTTCATCAGATGAGGTGTTAAACTGGACAGGTGCAACTGATATGCCTCTCTCCTTACACCTGGCAGCAACATACTCTTTCACACAATTCTTCACGTTATCGCTAAGTAGGCTGTAAAATGATACCATTTGAATATTGTTGCTCCTCCGGCGATGTACTTCTGCCATCCTGTAAATTGCCGACCCCTCACAGTTAAAGGTGAAGCAGTTATGCCATACAAGCTCGATATCTTGCAAGACTGCAATTAGTACATCATCCCATGACTGGCGCATGTGAAATCGCTTTGCATAATCCCCATTCATAAGCTTTGCGGCAATAGTACCAAGGTCCATTGGGCATTTAACCAACGCTTTGTAGCCCCGCACAGCATCGCAATCGACAGGAACTCTGAAGAGATTACCAAATTCATAATCCATCAGTTTAAGTACCATCTCATGGATCATACTCAGAATTTGGGCGCTTGCAACAAAGCCATCACTAAAATTGTATTCAACTAGAGTTGCACTAATGGCATCCATGGATTTTTCCCCATTAACTTTGTCATCCGGTAATCCTGCTTTTTCATTTTTGCAAACATTGCACTCCCAATCTTTATCAGGAATTCCAGAACTATCGACGCACTCACGGTGAAATGCTCGAGGGCACCGATCACAACACAATAAATTGCCATGCTTTCTGCATATATGACAGTAGTCAACGTTCCCATCTTCCTCTACGTCGACACTGACATCTTCCTTGGATTCAGCAGCAGGAGTATCTTTAGACGTTTTCACGTCTTTTGACTTGTCAGGAATCAAATAGTTACCTTTGTCTGTAAACATGGTGCGATACTCGTCCGCGGATAATGGATCTAGGTCACGCCCACCCGACACTTCCCGTGGAAAATCTGATATTGGAACTTTCTCCACTAAAGCTGGTTTTTCAATGTCAACTTTAGCAGCCTTTCTTGTTGGCTTACTTTTTTCTCGTTCTACACCTGAAGCAGACACCGATTCACGACCGGTAACTCGTCCTGACGATTCCCTTTTCCCTAGATCTTTGGATTGAGGGCGAGTGCTACTCGCTCCTAATTTACTGTTTCCAGAACAAAGTCGTAAAATGTCCCCTATATCAGTCTCTTCCAGGTTCGTTCCTTTGTCTTTAGATTTAGACTTCAACAGTCCAGCTACATCGTCAAGTCGCCGACAACACTTTGGACAGACGCATTCTAAACAACAGATAGGACAGTGTTCCAATAAGATAGGAAACTTCTCAGGTTTCACGACGGAAAACCCAAGCCTTGTTGTGCAATGGTACTCACAGAAGGAGTGTTTGGTGCAAGAGAACACAGCACAGTGTGGCTTTCTTGCATGACAAATGTGGCAAACATGATTGCTTGCTCGAGAAATTACACCAACAAGGCCGTCATCTCTTTCCGATTCTGATATTTGTCGAATTTCATTAATAGATGCAGCTTTGACTCGTTTCAGAATTTCGTCTCGATATTTCTTTTCGATCTGGAAATCGAAACTTTTCCCCGAGGACCGTCCCGACTTCGCAATCACAGGCGTTGGACCATCGTGTTTGGGTAGCAAATGAGCAGGTAACGGTTCGTGGGATATGGGCTTTGACGAGGATCTTCTGATAACAGTAGCACTGGATTTTGCTCTCGGCCTACCCCCAGAAGAAATTCGCCGAAAACCGGGTCGACCAGGACAATTGAACTCTCCGTATAGAGTGGGAGTTGACCCAAATCCTGGCGGAACCAATTTTCCTGCCTCTCTTTCATTACCATAAGGATCCGTTAAAGCCAACGGAGGATCGTAAGAAATATTGCTTCTGACAAATTCATCGATTTGTTTCTGGATAGACGCAGCAAGATCCATCGTTTGTCCGTACTCAAGACCAAATTCTAGAGCCACATTGGCCGCGAAGGTCATTGCCGATGGTGTGCTTGGGTCAGAAAGGTCCCATTCAATGGTCTCTCTAAAATAAGGACCATGCTCTTTATCTTTTTTGCCTTTACTTAGATTCGATTCAGGGCTGCAACCGGCGTATTGCTTTCTTCGTTGTGTCCTCGCTGCACCTTCAATATCGCCAAGTTCGTCGTTTGAATCTAACGTATCAGAGATCGGAAAGCTAACATTGACCATTGCCATCATACGCGGCTTATCCCATCTATGATTTGTATCCGTTTCGCAGACATCGCACAGCAGCTCTCCTGTATGATTATCACGAGGCTCCATCCCTTCCCTTCCTCTATGATAAGAGTACATATCAAGAACGCCAGTTTCACTCAAAGCCTGAACTTCCAGAACACCCTCGTCTTTCTTTTTAATTTTCTTCTGCAGGTTTTTACCATCTATTTCTTTCTTTTCTGACTTATCGCCCGAGGAGTCCTTTCTAGATCCTGCATCTTTGGTGTCCGTATCGTTCGATACATTGATGTCATTGAAAACCTCCTCAGGTGTGTCAGGTTTTGATGGCGCTTGGCTCGAAAGCGGTCCTACGGTTTCCATCTGAACATTCGACCTTTGCAAATTATTATCACTAGTTTCTACCGCGAGCAAGTCCGGTGGGCTAGAAGGACCGACCCTTTTCTTCATATCTAAATCGTCGGCTGATTTCTCAGGAGTGTCTTTCTTCATTGTTTCGTTATGAGGTATTGTGTGTACGGACGAGTCTTTATCTTTTAAATCAGAATTCGTCACCTTTTCCCTCTCGTTTATTTCAGTTATAGAGTTATTTATCGATACGTCCAATCTCGTGGCACATTGAGAGGGACTATGAAGCGGAGGATTCGTAGGTGAGCCCCAGGTGGGTCTTGACCGTGGTTTCTGCGATATTTGTAATTTCTTTTCCATCTTTGCCTGCCGTTGCAATTCTTCCAGGTAAGCATCTTTTGTTTCCTTTCGTCTAGCACGCTACAACAATAAAAAGTAAGAAACCAAATGAGCTCAGTTGATAGTGTTCATGATATGATTTTGCATTTTAAAAGATTCGAAGATGGGAGAAATCGAGCAAAGTTTTCATGTGTCGCAACACGTAGAATTCTACGTTAGATTGGTATGCACAAACTTACCTCGTGTGGTGGAAGCAGATCCACGACGCCGCCGGCAGCAGACCAACCCCAATGAGGAGGGTCTAACAATGATAAATTCATCAAGGCTTCTGCATTCTTATCCACTAAAGGTTCTCCCGATACAGGTGAACCGCTTTCAAGCGACGTTGAAGTCGACACAGGGCTTAAGCGGTCCATTGGTATCGATACTTCTTGCCTTGATGTCTGCAGGGAAGGAGAACCAAATACCGCTCTGCTCATACACTGCACAACATCAAACCCAGTCAAAAAAATCACAGTAGGGCCTGCTTGTCCTCCTTTTCTGCGTCCATGGCCCGGAAGGCAGGACTACGTAGGAACTACCCGGAAATGTACCAGGTATCGGGTAGTAATACAGGAGTTGACTGGTACCAGAGGCACTGTAGAATATTAGTGTGTTCTGTCAGATAACACGTACTTTTTGAATTGAATGTATTTATGGATATTTTTTGTTGAGTACTTATATATCGTTTACTTCACTATACTACTTCTGTTCCAATGATACAATTAGTTTAGGTACAGAAGATAGAACGAGCTGAAAGAACCAGTCCTAAATTCATGCGTTGCGTTTCCTACATAGGGTCCTACCGAGAAAAATTAGGATACCACGTACCTGTACCAGGTAAATCAGAAAAGTAGATATCTCACCTAGTACGGTGAAACACGCATCAGATGTCTTACCAGGTACGTGGTACAAATAACTCGTACAGGTAAACTGCGGAAGAAACTCATACAACTTAACATTCAGGTACGAGAGGCAGGACCCAAATACAAGATTTTGTGACAAAGAAGGTCCTACCGCCAGGCATGGTATTGTACTTAAATACCAGGTAATGTTTTTTCATACCGACTTCACAGAAAGTCCTAAGAGAGTTTCACCGCCTCAAAATTCTGTAGTCCTACGTGTAACTGGTATAGTAACAGGTGTTTTATTTTTTAAAACAAGATCATAAACATACACCAGATAATTATTAGGCAACTAGTTGTATTGTACTTGAATCTGCTCTTAATTACTAATGTCTTACCTCAACTTGGAAAGGTCATTTGTGAATTGCACAAAACGCAATTCCATGCAATTTTGTCGCTACAACGATTGAAGTGAAATTACCACTTACATACACAACTTACTGCGCAAGAATAAAGTTTGCAAGAAACTCCTTGGCTGATCTGCGCACACTACTTGCTGGCGTCCAAAACGAATCTTGACTGTTCATTTCAGAACCATCTAGAGTTTCGTCAGTAGGCCTTTTCTTCGACTTGGCGTAAACATTAGCAATCGGACCGGTATTTTCCTTTTCATCAAACAAAATCAGTTGTTCGACTTGGTGCAAACTCTGCGAGGCTTCGATCATTTTCTTGATCAAGCCATGATTCATACTGCTGCTCGTAGAAGTGATGGTAGAAGTCGTCCGTATCGACTTTTCTTGACATTGAAGCTTGTACGCTTCTTGTCGAAACGCATGCAGATTAACCAGATCTTGAGCAGTCTGCCTAGAAATTACGGTTGCGACTTCTTTTAGCCAAGCACAGAAAGTAAAAAAGAATGTAGCATGGAACTGGTCGAACGTGACGTCCGAATACGTATGTGCTTGGAGGACAGAGATCGACTTCTTCTTCTTGCGACTCCAATTCAGGAGAGAACCTTGGATACTACTGCTATTCGTGTCGCTTAAAGCGACTGAAACATTTGCCAAGTGCAGTGCGCATTCGAAAGCATGTTGAATCGATTCATCATTGACAACCAAAGTCTCCAAGCAATCAGTAAGAAAGGAAGCTAACCCTTTTGCCAGCTTGCACGCCACAAGCGGCGGAAACGTGTCGAAAGATACACTAGTATGTAAACGGTCCCTTCCACGGTATCGCTTTTCGCATATCAGTAATTGCTTGAATACAATGATGATTGCGTTCTTCTTTGAGACTTCAGTCCTTTCATGGTTGAGTTTCAGAAGAAGGAATCGATTGACTGCTAGTTGCCTTAATGACTCAACAGCTTTGGCTTCTTCAATAACAAGAGGTCTCGATTCTTGAATGAAGGCGAGGTAATCATCCAAAGCATCTTGGAAGTGGCACTTGTCAGCTCGTGTTATAGGTGGCGCAGCAAAATCCTTTGCACTATACAACGCGCTCCCGATAATCCGGCAAAAATGTTCAGGATCGTTCAAAGAAAGACAGTTTTGAACGGTAGAAGTCATGGAAGTACTAGCGCCCATCAAAGCGTTGTAAAGGCATAATGTATATACTGGGCCTCCTTGCGAGTAACCTTTTGATATATGGATTATTAGCTCTCGAGATCTTCCAATAATTGCATGGTGAAGGGCATTCATAAAAGTTTTTGAAAATGAACTGTTCAATCGACCATTTACGGTGGCACTACGTGTCGTATCATCCAATCGGGTCACCTTGATTGAATTTCGATTGATTTCATCCAAACTAGAAGCCATTTCGTCTAACTGAGATCGCAAGATCTTCGAAAACAAAGAATCGCGGATCTGTCGCATCAAATCCTTAAATATGTGCGTGTGACAGCTGCAACTCTCTCGAAGAATCCACGCCATGAGCGATACCGCAAGGACAGCGTAGGAATTCTGTAGTTCAAAGAGCTTTGCGAACTTGTGAACATCCTTTGTTTCCGACGATCCTTCATTGGTGTGCCGCCGATCTTCGAACAATCTTTCGTAGTACGAAAATCCCCCGGCAACGCAAAGTAGCTGGTTCGTCACAGATGATAATACACTTGAAGATATCCATTCGTAGTTTATCGTGCCACTTTGGCCCAAGTTATTTACAGATCCATCATGTACAAGAGCCGAAGCGCTTATTATTCCACGGAGTGTTTTGAATCTTTTCAAGAATTCTCTTTCCATTGAAATCATTGTAACATTTTGGGGTGGGGATTTGCATATATCAGAGTCCGCCATACGGAGAATTCTTCCAACTGCTGCAAGAATGGGAACCGAGGAATCAGAAAATAAATTGCCAAGATCGAGACAAAACTTCCACAGGTTTTTGCTATTATACACGGGGCCGGGAGAATCACCCAATTCACATTTTTTTTGCCTCAAGCCGTGTGCTTCGGCATCCAGGAAGTCATCTGCAGTCAAGCTATCCATTCCTGTCTCTCGCTGGAATGTTTCATTGACCACAGCAAGGCGAAGAGATTCCCTTTGCTGGCTTTGATGGCCTCCATTAGTCTTTACCCGTTTTAGATTTGAAGATGGAAATCTTTCAAGCGTAGTTGAATCGAGTAAGGCATCGATACAATATCCTAAGCATTCTTTCACTTTCTCTTTTACAAGTGCTTCACAGCTGGGAAATTGGTCAGCTAATCTACAGACTTCGGAACAAAAGCACTGGGCGAGTTGTCTCGAATGCAAAAAGTCGGCCCTATTACTGTCGACATTGCCATAAAAGGATTCAGACGGAATCAAGAGTTGATCTACCCAGGCCTGACTATCTCTCGTCTTTTTTGGTTCAATCGAGCATAATGCTGCAAGGCAGGAACAAATACCTCCAGCATGTCGTGCAGCAAGTGATCGTCCCTGGATGCTCATTTTGATTTCTCTCTCGGCGGTAGAATGTTCCGTTTGAGGGAGAATCGCAAACCGACTGGATGGCTTCGATAGCTCAATAAAACGTAAGAGAACCGACCTGGTCCGGTCGAGATATTCTGAAGTACTCGTTGATTTATTTGGAGCACCATCGAGCTCCAAGTTTAGAAATATGTCATCGTCCAAAGCTCCAAATAAATCATCAGATGGCTGATTAGTTTGATCGTCGCTTTTTGATACTTCGGGAGTTATGGGCAAGGGGTTACTTTTAGTGCATTCCGCAGCCCAACAAAGAGATCCTCTTATCCCCGCTAAACAGGAACGAAAACATATTTCTCCAGCCAACCCACAATCAACAGCGTTTGTTACACATTGTAGACCTCGCAATAGTGCATTCATAGTGATTGGTAGAATCTTGTCACCCACGGTCATGAGAGGCTTATAAAATTTTGTAAATATATTACTTCTAGGGGGCACAGCAAGTCCAAGCACGGTACGATATCGCATCAATACCTGACTTAGCCAAGTAGAAATACAAGAAACGACTCTAGCTATCTCAGCAAGTGTATCGTCACTTGAAATACTATATGGGCTGGGCAGATTATTTTCGTGACCAGTTGCCTTTTCGAAGAGGTCGCAAGCACAGTGTAGGCAGACTACTATGGTTGAGATTAAGAACAAGAACATATCGTCATCAGTCTCAACGCTACTCAAAAGCGCCGTTGAACACGGCGAAACAGTACTGCACGATTCAAGATCCTTTGGAATCATGCCGAGATGAATCAGAGTCACCACAGTCATCGCTTTGGCCGAGACGTACAAATGGCTCGAATGGCCATTATACATTTCCGTTGAATTTGTCACGTTTCCGGATCCTTGTAGGACTTGCTGCAGCCTTTGTTGCATTTGATCATTTGATAGGCAAAGCCATGTGTTTTCTCTTAGATTCTTGGACAATGCCTTGGACATGGAATCATCTGCTACTTGTCCGTAGACCATGATTCTGGAAATAGCCAGCGCAATCCTCAGATGAGCAGATCCTTCTCGAAATATAACATTCTTTGGAGAGAATAGTGCAGCGGTATTACTACGATCCTCCGGCACCGAAAATGCTTGACCGAACGTGTTTTCAGAAGACTTGTTTTCGAATGTGTCCCTTGCCGGCCCCTTTTGCACAAGTCCATCGAAATCCGAAATTACCTTCTGGATTGCACTGTTCAGTCGAGACCACCGAGCCTTTTTCGGGGGGAGTTGCCCGGCCCAAGAAATGACAAGAGGGATATAACGCCGGGTGAGACTAGACGACGGTACTAGACTAGACATTTTCCGTGCACGCTGCTTGTCTAAAGCTGGACTTAAAGGAAAAAGTAAATCCGTTAGCGTTAAGTCCTCTTTTAATGATATAGTCGGCAGTGCAGTCGACAAATTTGTCAAGTCCCACAATTTCATGGCTTCATCAAAATCGTCTTGTGTTGGATTGCAAGGAAGGGTCCAAGACCGGGAAAAATGGCTAAAGGAAGCCGCATCAATCTGTAGATCATGTGACTTTTTTACAATTTTGGACATGATACCGTCAACCGTGGGAAGAGGTTTCATCACTCCCACAGACAACAGAAGAGCTACATGTCCAAGTTCAGCATCACACGAAGTTAGGTGTTTGGGATGCGGTGGACTACGTTTCTCACTTTCACTTGCAGGAGACACTGCTTCGTCAGCTAGGATTCCTGCCTTTGAGTGAAGCAACGTTGTCACGAGACGCCAATGAAATAGCGTCTTAGATTCAACTGCAGACTTCACTCCTCCAGCGAAATAAGCTAAGATTGACCATAGAGCTTCTATCTCACACCGAGGAGGCGCCCCCTTGAACAGAGAAAACCTGATTTTATCTGCAGATGGGTTTGACAGGTTTCCAGACTTTAGAGTCGAGGAATACTCCTTCGGGTCGACAGATGATACAAAGCTTCGCAATCCTGCATCAGTCTCATGCCATTTCTGGGACTCCAATCTTGTCATCACTAATCTCGACACTGTTTCTACAAGAGGTATTACTTTGGCTAATGCGTCGCGGAGTGGTGAAAGTTTCGTAAGAAAACTTCTACGACCATCAGCTTTTAAGCTCCAAGCGCCTGGTAGAACCTGTGAGTAGGCGACGTCAACAAGTTGCAAAGCGATCAACTCCACAAAAGCACAAGTTGGCTTTGGAGCAAAAAGATTGTACAGTTGTGCGTCTGTAGGTTTGAGATTGCGGTGAAAGTTCTGCTCGATAAGACCGATTGTCTTGATCAGAAACTGGATATGATCTGAAAGTCCAGGATCGTCTAAAAACAGCATTGCTTGAAGCGTATGCATCCCATGCTCTTTTAAAATGTTCAAAATCGTTTCAAAGATCTTGGACGCACCGCACTGATATTCTTCATTGTTATTCCGGATATGATACCTGATTTCACCAAACGCTTCCCAGCATAGCGAGGGAGCTGCAGGGTAGTTAGCAGCAAGAGAAATGCAAATGTCACCAACACTTTTTGTACCAGATATAGTTCCTTCATCTTCTTCCACACGATCCGTCTTGTGAAGTAATTGTTGGTACAGGCGTTGAGCCGAGACGTCACGTTGACTGGTGGTGTTAGAATCAGGATTATCATGTCCTGAACTCTCCTCCCAGTCATTATCTCCCTGCTCTATCAGTGGTATCCTTCGCCTGCGTCTATGGGGTGGTTTTGAAGTGATTTCTTGGTTGTCAAATTCTCGTGTGCAGTTAGAAGAATGGACACGACCTGCTTGTCGCCTTGTCTGTTGTTCCGCTGTCGTTGTTGAACTGCGCCTCGTACTGTGATCTGGAGGAAGTACTTTGAAGCCACGGTGACAATCGATACTTGATGAATTCGCATCAAGAAAGGCTTGCATTCTTTCATTTATAGAAGCACGGTTCTGTTTGCGATGAAAGTCGTTCTCGCTTTCTAGGTCAAAGCTATTGTGAGCAGCTGTCTGTTCTTTCTTACGACTTGTCTCAAAAAGGGCTTCCAACGGGGGTACCTGTACTTGATTGCCTTCTACTTCAAAATTTTGACTGCCATCCTCAAGGTCATCGTTGAAATGACTTGCATCAATGAGACTTTGCGACTCAGATTGGTCTAAATCATGGTATCGTGTGTTCCTCGTCCGTTTGCCACTTGTCTTTCGGCTTTCCCGTGTATTTGACGATCTGCCTGGTCTCGATTTATTACCATCTCCAACTACCTTATTCCGTTTTTTGTTTCTCACAGAATTTCGCTTGTTGATTTTCTTTTTTGTTTTTGTCTTTCCACGCTTTACTAGAGTGGCATGCATATGCGGGTCAAAGCCTGGCGGTGAAGGTTCAGTTCCGTAATCCGTTTCTTTATGTTTAGGAGATCCCATTCCAGTGAGGTCTTGGGTGTAATATTCATCCACGCTCATCGTGCTGTCACTGGATGTTCCACTAATCTTCGACTCCTCCATTTGTTCAGTTTGTGGTCCATAACTTTCAATTATTTTTTTCACTCTTTGACATAATTGTTCAACATTTTCACAAAGTTGTTCCAGCCGTATATCCCTTAAATCCATAGCACTTTCTCGAAATTGCTTCCATATCTCCTTCGTCACTTTGGCCTTGTGCAAACGGCGCTGTCTTCTATCCATTAAACGATGCAAGGCACTCTGACATTGATCTGTACCTTCCCGTATAAGCTCTTTTCTGATTTCATCAAATAAAATATAGCCCTCTTTTTCAACACCAATCAGCTTCTCTTTATCTTCAGACTCATCTTTTAGTTGACTTTCAAACTCTGCAAATCGAATCTTTGCGTCTGGTAAGAGATCATCCTCGATCTTAGTGATCATGTTATCAAAAAAAGTAGGCAACTCACCAAAAGGAATTGATGCCGTCCGATCAATTGTATCGTCTGGAAGATTTTCGGCCACTTCTCGACCTTCGGGTTGAATAAAGTCATCTAAAGGTTGAATGAAATCATCCAAGTGGCCAGGTCCAACTGGAGATGCTTTCGCTCCTCTTTCGCTTCCACTATCTTCGCTCTCAACATGGCTATCCTCATCAACTGATTCAGGAGATTTTTGATTTAACGATTTGTTGTGATCCTCTTGACGTCTCACAGGAGAAAGGTCTTGATCTCCAATATCCTCGAACGAAACCTGATTTTGGTTTTCTGCACTCGCATTAGACGGCTTCTCCAGTGCATCCTTCGACGGAGTTTGTTGCGTTTGTTTCCTTTCCATCCTGGGTGAGGTGGCAGGATCTAAATTCTCTAAAGTGGAAAGTCCTGTTTGCATATTACGAATTTTTGGTAACTTGAAACGTTTCTTCATTTGAGGATATTTTTCATTAAAACCCCCTCTACTTCGAGGATTCTTTCGAGGACGAGAAGATGCTCTAAATTTGGCAAGATTTGCTAATAGTAAGTCGTTTTCGCTTTCCGAGCTGGAGGACGAAGAGATCGCAAATTTACTCCGTCGTGCACTATTCACAGTTTTTGTTGATTGCTCTCTGACCAACAACGTCTCTGATTCTTCTGAACTTTCGCTACTACTGCTACTACTACTATTACTATTCATGATGCGGTTCCAATCCTTTCTTCGGTTCGAATTCAAACAGCGTGATTTAAGCAATGCAAGAAGTTCTTCATCATCTGAGGATGAATCCGAAGAAATAGAGGAATTAATTTGATTTCTTTGTCTCGTCCGTTTCTGCAAGTATTGTCGTTTCCTTTTTGCTTTGTACTGATGTTGTATTGTTGCATCTCTCTTATTGTTGTCACCAGAATGCTTGGCAGCATCTTGAATTATTCTAGATTGTTCTTCTTCTTCCAACACAAGTCGTCGTTGTTCTACCCAATCACATGAACCACAATCCATACGAAGCGATCCACACCGTTGGCACCTGCCTAACAAAATCGACCGATCTCGGAGATTCTTTTGTTTATTTGTTGCTGCCACAGGTAGCTGCGAATTGGTGGCGGACGATGTTTCATATTCAGGTGCAGGAGTCACGTATTGAAGTGGAACCATGCGTTCTCGTCCTCCCATGACAAGATATTTGACATCAACATGGGTAATGGAATGATCTGATTTTCTCGTTGCTGGTGTAGCGTCTCTAGAAGTAGAGGACGGCATTTTGGCATGGTGAAGTTTGACGACCCGACCAATACCACCAGGTTTATTAATTCCAGGCCACGTACGACTTTGAACATCAACCATTCCACCGATTCTCAACCAAGAAGTTTCATTGGCTTTGGAGCCATCCGTGCTCGGGACGTTGTCGCTTATATCATTGTCGCTTTTCTGTGATAGAGCTGTGGTTGTCGACATTGTCACCTCTTGCATCAAAAAAGAAACCTTTTGTCGTGATTGCTTCTCTTTCGCGGGGGAGCATCATTTGTTTCAATGATTTTGGAAATTTGGATGCACAAAAAAAATTGAAAATTGGCGCGTAATCTTCTGTAACCTAAACCTTTGTGTTTGGTCATATTGGACCAAATTTTCCAATTTATTCTTGTTCTCCTACAAGGTTAAGGTTTATATCTTATGACTCTCTTGATGACCGTCTAGACCTAGTCTA
>WKLE02004203.1:661-10812 GCA_014885115.2 Asterionellopsis glacialis | reverse complement strand
CAGATTTCATTCGTCAGTGACCAGAAAGTCCTTTCTGATGTCTTAAGTGTACTGAGCCTGCCTTGAAAGGCTTTGGGATATCTTTGTAGGCACTTAAGCATCATTTTCTGTTTGTTATATGTCAAATATGTCCATTGCTTGGGTGACTGTACCTAAGTCAACCTTTTCTTAATTAGCATCTACTAATATGGTTGATTGGCATAGTTCTGCTTCCTTGAGGACAGGCTGCTGGACAGCCATATGGTAAATTGCTTGTGCTTGTGTGGGTTCTGAGACCTTGCTGTGGTGCTTCCTCATCAATGTTTTTAACCTTCCCATGCAATTGTTTGTGTACTAAAATGAATATCCAGGCCTATTGCCTGCATGAGGTTGGTGCCAACAATTGTGTCATATTTTGCATCTGCTTGGTTAGTTCTTTTGTTAATATGGCAGGACCAAATGATGGTCTTTTTGTTGGTGAACTCTGGGAGTATAAAATTTACCCTCCCTTTCTGCTTCGTGATAAAGTTACCACCCATGGTAGACCACTGCTTAGGTTTAGGATTTTTATATGTACTGACCTTCCCCTGTTTGACAAAATGCTTTAGGATGATTGTTGCTCTAGTACTGGTGTTGAGTAGGATCTGTATAGGAACAAGCTCACCATCCTGGTTTATAATCTCACCTAGTACTTCAGTGCAATGATTCGACTTTTGTTTTTTTGTTTTATGCTGACTATGCAGCATATTGTACAATTGTTCTACAATTGGGAAAGGGTTGAGTCCGTGTAGGTGGTAGGCTTAAAGTAGTAGCTAATGTCATCACTACTATTTTTATGTTTAAGTGTAGTATTATGTTGAGTGAAGTACAAGTTTGGGTTGTTTTCAGATGAGGAATCTGATTTGTACTGTACATTCTGATTCTTGTTCTTACTCTCTTTTGATAGTTTAAGCAAAGTAATCATCAAATTTACCTGTTCTTGTGTGTACATCTTGGAGTTATTGCAATTCTTCTTCTTTGATTTGTTGGCAGTACATTCTGAGGTGTTATGGTTATTCATACGGCAGTTGTTATCCACCACTTACAGGTGCACTAGCATTTTTTATCATGCTTGTTGTTATGGCAATCAGAATTTATTTCGGTTTTTTCACACTTGGGATCTTCCTTAGGCTTGGTAGGTTTTTTGGACTTAGAGAGCACACCATCAATATTCTCATGCACTTCAAGTTTCTCAAAGTCATCCACAGTATCTTCCCATGAGAGATTGTGCAGATTGAAATTGCTATTCAATAGGGTGGGTTGCCACTTAAGTGGTTTTGCTCTTTCCAGGATATCCACAAGTTTGTTGTTGTTGAATTTTTGAATATTTTTACCATCGTGATCAATGGGAAAATATGGTAAATATTGGTTCAACTGGCAAAGCCTCAAGACAAAGTCACAAAGCATTAACCCATTGGTCATGGCTAGGTGGTATCTTAAGCAGTTCTTCTGATGCCTAGTCTCATGCCTAGACAAGAGCCTACATTGTTGAGTACCAGTTCAAAGAGAGCTTCTGGATCTTTTTGATTTGGCTTTTTCAAGCTGGCATTTTTGCTCTGGCAATTGGTATTTGTTGCTTGGAAAAGCTGCCTTGCTCTGCCTTTCAAAAGTTTTAAGGCCATTAAAGTTTTGGATGAAGATTTAGTCAAGGGTGAATCCCTCTCAACTTCATCAAATTCAATCCTCCATTGGATCCACTCTTCAGCAGTTCCATCTTCAAATTGTTTGACCCTCTTTTCAATTGTCTCAGCATATGAGGATTGATCAGTAGGATTGATATGCAGATCGCAATGGTCTTGTACACATCTTTGTTATTATCTTTTGACTTTGACCTCTCCTTTTTCATTTTCACCAAGGAAATAGCAGGAGGATTCAGCAGAGTCTGCTGTTGATTCAACTCCTGAGCTTTCTTCTGAAACTCATTGGAGAAGTAACAAGTCTTCATGATTGCAAAGTTATTTACCTCTTAAAGAGGGTGTAATGCTACTATGTCCTATGCCCTATACCACTAGCATTGACAGCAGCACAACAAAACAATCAGACAAACAACACACAAAGGAAAAGAATACTTTTATTTGGTGATGTAAATTATAAAGGTGATGTAAATTATAAGTTTAGTTTAATCTGGAGAAGATCTGGCAATTTAGTAAGAAGTAAATATTCAGGAAATATTAGTAAAAGGTAAATTGGAGTCTGTCTGCTTGTCCATGCAACAACCACCATCTATCCTCAACAGTATCCTACAGGTGTAGTTCACCGCTTCTTACTTGCTTAGGCTCAGTAAGCTCCTGTAGCCAACAGTACAATTCCTTGAACTCATAATCAGTTGATTTCATTGGGATGTCTGCATCTCCCCAAGTCATTACACACTGTGTATAGTCAAGTATCATACCTAGTTCTTCTAGGATCTCACAGCCAACTATCATATTGTATGAATGTGAACCTTTGGTCATGTTGAACATGACATTCCCATTCAATAACCTTACAGTCATCAAATTTGGGCAATTTGAATATTGCATGGACCTTCTGATTGGTTGAAAAATTTCCTCCTTTGGTTTTCCAAAGCATCCTGGGTGCAGGTTTACATTTAAGCTTTTTGGTAAATTTCTTATTTACTATGGTGGCAGAAGTGCCTGAACCCAGAAGTACCTTAAGTGGCTTTGTTTTCTACCTGCATCCTTTTCACACTAGCATTAGAGCAACTGTAATTGGATGGGTATGTCTAGTTTTAAGCCTTTTTGTAGGGCTATGTAAGTCCCTGAAAGTATTACAGGAAAAGGTATTAGTCATAGAGTAGTTATGTAAATCATTTTCTATGTTATCTACTATGGAGGTATTATCTCATTCATCTGTATTATCAATAATTAAAGTCTCAAAGTTGAAGTTGTAGTATTTTTTGATATTGCTATCTTTGGACTCAGAATCCAAGCCAGAAACTTTATTTTTATATTTGTTCTTACCAGACAAGCCCTTAGCTAATAAGTTTTTGACCTGGCAAGTGATTGCATTCAGTTTCTGCTTGCCGTACTTCTCAGACCACTAGTGCTTGCCCTTAGACTGTTCTTGTTGACTGTCTTTCTAATAGTCATCAATGTACTTGTCCAGGGCATAACATTTTTTGGTATTGTGAGAACTGTTCTTGTGAATCTTACAGTACTTACATTTACCCTTGTTATGTTTCTCACTATCGTCTCCTTGCAGGTCGGCTTCTCTTTGATTTTAGGGTCTGATGGATCATGTATTTTATCTGTAACTTCCATACATTCCAGAAATGCAGGTAGGCCTTTATCCTGACAATCAAATCCTTGGTAAGCCATCTCCTTGCTCCAAGTAGCAGGGATTCTGAACTCAAGGATCTCAAGTAGTTCCTTGTTAGAAAGCTTGAAGTTTTTGTTTGCTCCTGGGAACCCTGGGAACTTCTCTAAGTAGCCATTGAGTGTGTGCAAGGCAGCTTGATAGGATTCCAAACTCAAGGTTCTCCAGTAGTTCCTTGTTGGAGAGCTTAGAGTTTTTGTCTGCTCCTGGAAACTTCTCTAAGTAGCCATTGAGCATATGAAGAGCAGCTTGGTACTCTTTAGATGTTAGTTTGCATGGCTTCCTGAGGAACCTGCACATGTAGCATTTGTGCTTCATGAGCACCTTAAGTGGAAATAAGTGCTTCTTAAGGTTGTTGCTGACCAACTTGAAGGGTTCCACAGTTTTGTTTCCACATTCAGTGGCAGCAGCATCAAAGACATGTAAGCCTTCACTGCATAGGAAAGTACAGGCCATCAAATAATGTGCTGGTCCAGTAGTAATTTGCTGTCCACAAATCACTTGATATAGATTGTTGAACCAATCCAGTAGTTCTCTAGGGGACTGGTGTTCAAAGTACAGAAACTCCATAATGAACTTCTCCTTGGAGTTTTGGTCTCTGGGATGAGATAACATGCTAATTTTGGAATACTTTGCCTTAACCAGCTTCTGCTCTTATGTACTCAGTATCTTGAGCAGGATAGGCAGTGGTGGATAGCTCTGACCATTGCCTTGGTTAGGGACCACAACTTTCATTGTGAGTGGAAATATAATTGATTAGTTACCTACCACTTTTTGCATGAAGTGTTAATACTATGCACTATGCTGACAACAATATTGAAAATAGGGTTTTAAGTAGTTCTAAAAAATACCCAACAATCCACCAGTCCAAATCTGACACCTAATTTTGTACCAAGTTCTACAGGTGATCTACTTAGAGTTTGTGTCAGGCAGGGTTTGGTTCTTCTATACAAACCAAACTCCTTGAGGCAGCCAATTAGTGCCCCCTGGATCACCTGTTTGGTGTCACGACTGGTGTCATACTGCCATGAGTGACAGTGCATGTCTCTGCATCTGATGCCATCATGTCACAACTGGAGTCATGCTGATGCAGAGTGTCAGTGCATGTGCTCTGTCTGTGACAACATAGTGTCATGGTCAGTCCATGCTATGGTTGCATGATGTCATGTATGTGAGTCATGTCTTTGTACACAACTTGCCTACTGCAGGTTTTCCTTTTGGTTATTTTGGTCAATTAAGGTTTGTTTCTTATTATGGAGGTGTCACCAATTAGTCTTAAATGTGATTCGTAGTAGCATGTCATGTCCAAATACTAGTTGTCATAGAATGGCTTCTGACATATCATGATATTAGCCCACACTACCAAACTAAGCATGTTTTCCTAAGGTTCATCATCTCCTATAGTAGGTGGATTGGCAGATTCATTTATGTCAAGTGCATACAAGGAGTTACCTATCACTTGATGTACCCATTCTATGATACCATTTGATTGGCAATTATAAGTAGTTGTTGGCTTTTCTTAAGTCCAAAGTTTTGTCTTGTTTTGTCAAATATGCTTTTCAACCCTGAGCCATTGCTGTAACCTACATACTGTGGATATGGATACTGGCATAACCAAGGAGACTGGAATGCTTCCATGACAGTGTCAGCTGTTTTATCTTTAAGTGCTTTCATTTTGAACCAGCCTGTGGCAGGGTCTATCATGGTAAGGCATTGTAATGTATGAGTGCCTGAATCAGACTTAATGGTGTATTTTCCGATTAGATCTATGTGTACTTGTTCCCATGGCAGTACTTCTGTATGTTTAGGGGGTACTAAGTGTCCATATTTCTTACATTGCTTTTTACTTAGTTGACATTGTTTACATGTTTTACAGAAGTTCTCTACATGAGTTCTTAACTTAGGCCACATGAAGTGTTGGCATATATTTGCTTCTTTATGTGTCATTCCTGGGTGTGCTAAGTATTTGTGATAGCATGCCATGTTCCATTGCTAAAGTCTCTTAGGTGTGTAACTTCAAAGTGTACAAGAGGTTCTCTTCAACTTGCATAGTTGCAAACATACCAGGTTTTGCGTTTTGCATTAGTTTCCTAAGTGTTTGGTCTTTTTGTTGATACAGTTCAATTAAAGGTGGGAATATTGGAAACAATGTTTCCTCAATTTTCTTCTGTGTGATTGAATAGGTTCCCATGACATTGATGAGCTCTGATACTGAGTCATCATTGTTGTCATCATCAACTGTCCATCTTTCATCTAATCGTGAAAGTGAATTAGCTATGACATTTTCTTCACCTGCAGTATGGACAAATTCTGCACCAAATTCTTCTAGCATAAGTTGCCATCTATATACATACTCACTAGCAAATTTATTATACAATATGTTCTTATGGTTTTATGGTCAGTATGTACTTGACTCGATAGTATGTTTTAGAACTCTTTGAGCATCTCTATTATAGACAATAGTTTTTGTTCTCCAGGGGTAAACTTTTGTTGAACACCCTTAAGGTTTCTACTGTAGAATGCAAGGGGCTTATCATCTTGCATGGTAACCACACCTAATTGGTAGTTGCTTGCATCAGTATATATATGGAATTCTTTGTTGAAGTCAGGAAAGGCTAATAGCATTTCTCTACTTATGACTTCTTTGATTATTTGAAGGCTCTTTGACATTTATTGTCCCATATGAATTTGGCCTTGTTTGATACCAAAGCCATTAGTGGGGTTATGATGTGGCTTCTTTGTTACCACATATTGCAATAGTAGTTAACATTTCTTATTGCTTACTAGCATATTATTTGATGACTACAACTATGTTCCTATAATTATTATCATCCTACTGTAAATGCAACAGACTGCATTTCTGCTTCTCACTCATCTTCTACTAATTTTCACACATATACCTCTGCATACAACTTTGAAACCATATCTAGAGTAACTAATCTATAAACACTTCAAATGTTTACGCCATCTTTGACTCAATAATGCATTCCTTTATTTTTTTATTTTTTATTTCTCATATTTCTTGTACAGCATGTAGCTTATTTTGGTCTTACATTTTGTCTCCATAACTTCCCTGATTCCTAAACAGAATTTAGGTATATCCTCTTTCTGCACTGCCACTCAGGATCATCATTTTTTGTTTAGAAACCACTTAGAACTGTCTTTCTTGAAAACTCCAAACTCCAAGTAAGTCTTTTCACAAAAACATGATACAACAGAACCTCTTTGGATTGCACTTAATTTGTTCTGATCTTTTTTATTTCATCCAACTTATCATTATGTCATTATTATTTTTTCCAAAATCAAACATCCCTGTAATGTTTTTGATTTACAAACCCCATCCTTGCTAATCTTTTCTCTTTGTTTGAGATTCATTTTTAACATAGCATCAGCAATAGCATTTGGATTGACAACAAAATCATTCATGCAGGATGTACTAACAACTTTAGAGAAACCCATATATGCATCATTTGTTGTTTCTTCATCACCATGAAAGCAGAATAAGAATGTAGTAGGTGAAGACAAATTACTTTTGTAATTTTGTTGTCTTCTTCATCCTTATTATTATCTTTACCAGGTTTCTTGATAGTTGCTGTTATCACATCTTTTATCATATGATTTTTTAAGTTCTCCTCTCACTCCTTGTCATTTGTCAGTACTATCTCAGATGGTTACTGCACACTCTAGTAATGACTCATCATTGTCTTGTTCTTGTCATTCTTCAATTTCTCTTGATTTCCATTCATTTTTGAATTGATCCTCATTTTACATACAAAAACATCTTTTGCTTGTTTTCCTAGTTTGGTGGGATTCTCTATTTCTTTGAAGGTAGTTAACATCAGATGAGTTTCTTTAATACTAGAGATACTAGTGTTCAAACATAAAGCTATGCCCTTATTGAACCAATAAGGGACACAACTTTTTTTCATAATTGTGGAGACATCCTCAAGTCCACTGCTTCTAGAAATGTGTTTTGTCTTGATTTGGAACTTATGTGTACTGGACCACCTACTAAATCTTTTCATTTCTTAAGTCGCATGGTATTCTCATTCAAAGTTGCCTGAAAGAAGAAAACATGTCACCATTCAAAGCTGCAAAAACAACCATCATATACAAGAAGAAAATAATACAGGAGATGACACAAGCAACAAGGATAGTTTTGTGTTTACACCAACACAGATTTTGAACAAGCAGCGTGAAATTATTTGTGAACTAGCTGCAAATAAGGAAGACAAGATAGGGTGAGGACTTGTGCACACTACCATACTGGTTATTAAGGAACAGGAAGAGATCCTTCAGAAGGTTAAGGCAAACAAAGCAATGGAAGAAGGTAAAGCAAAGGAAGAGACGGTGAAAGAATAGGTTTCATCACTGGAAGAGGAAGATCAGGGTAAACAGTAGTTTAAAATTATTAGGAATGAGATTATTACAAAATTATTTTGAGTTTAGGAATAGAAGTAATACGAACAAAGGACAGAACGTTCCATGACCCGACCGCCCGATACTAAAATCTATTACCTGTATCACTACATGGAATTAAGTTTCCACGTAGAGACGTCACCGGTCCTCCTACAAACCAAGTTGTTCATGATGCGCTTAAAGTTGGTCGAAGAAAGGATATTTAGACATAATAATGGGAGATGTTAACTGAGATGTTACAAATATTGTGTTCTTTTATCTTCTAAAGAAATATTAAAAAAACATATTCTGCTTGTAGTAAGCCAAAACTTGTGATGAAGACATATTTATTAGGAGTTGAGGAGTCTTCTGGATCTAATCAGACCAGATGAAAAGACAGCTAATGATGTAAACGACAGGATAAGCATAGCGGGAAAAGACGTCAACATGTTGATCCCTCACGATCATTCTTCCGTTTTTATTGATGAGACAAGTGTCAAGTTTGAATTTAAAACCAGAAGCCATGATTTCTTGCTTTGTAACCTTGATTTTGGGCTCTTCTTCGCTTGAACCGGAATCTATACCATCTTCAATATCCGTAGTGATAGACTGTGACAATTGTCGTTTTTTCTGTCTCTCCATTGCAAGCTTGTTAGTTTTTATCTCCAACGCCCGTTTCTTTCCGCCGGTAATCCGACTCTCTACACGCATCAAATAGTTACATAGGACGTATTCAATAACTGCGTAAAATGTAAAGATTTGTGAAACAGTTAAAAACTTGAGGAGCCACACATCATTCCCAAGGCGGGGGAGAGATGCTAACTGCGCACTTAGGTAGTTAGTATTGGTAAGGAAGCAAATCATGGACATTGTAACACGAGCTGGAGCTGCAGCACGATTAATGAAGAACGAACTCCAACCAATGAAAACCATTAGTATGGAAGGCATAATAACAAAATCCTTGTAGTAGTCGGATTCCCTCTCAAGCTGAAAGCTGTAGTACACATAGGATTCTGATTGAGTAGCACCTAAACCTGTGTCAGCTTCAGGACGAAATCCCGTTACATTGATGATCTTGAAGTCACTTGTACCACCATGAGCAGTAGTAGACAAATCACCCGGATCGTAATTGTCAGACGCAAGAGTAATGGGGTCAATACCATCCCAAAACTCCAAAACAACGTCTGTTGCATCTTCAAGGAAGGTACCAACCCGAAAATTACAAGTCTGAACATCTTTGGGGAATTTGGTAAAATCCATATTGCAAGATACTGTAAGCATCTCGGCTTTGACGTACACTACATCTCCCTCGGGCAATATCCAAAAGGAGCCTGATATGTGACTGTCAACCTTGACTTGATTCTCGATGAAAAAATCAGGATGCCAGATTTCCGATAAAAGTTCTTCTCGAAAACCCTCTCGTTGATCGTCAGGAAAGCAACCACCATCTCTACTACTGTTGTAAGCGAGTCGATGATCCTTCCAACGTTGGCGAAACCAAACGTTGATTTGATATTCATTACGTTTCTGATAGAGAAATGTAAGAGCGTTAACGTGCAACTGAACCTTGGCTACATCTGGTTCTGCTTGTGCTGGATCAGCGAAAGCATTGGCGGCAAGCTTTGCCACTGCAGGGCGTGTATGTTTGTCATACTTTGAGTCCGCACCCGCCCATAATTTGTTGCGCAATTCCCCTGGAGTTCGAGGACCTTCACAGGCTGTGACTGATCCCAAGGGACCCAAGGGAAAGGAGAGGAGCGCTACCAATGCAGCAAGGATCATGTTTGAATCTCTTTCCTTCTACGTTTTATGACGAATTTTGTTATTTTTCATCAAGAGCAAAAGTATGTTCCTGTTTTCAGTATCTGAAAGAAAGGTCTATTTTGTACCTAGTACGGTGTCTATGAATCTGATACCGGGTAGAAACAGACAACGTACAGGCACTGTACCAGATACACACAGGACTGTGTGCAAGTGTGGGCATATGCTTCTCTCTTTCCAAAGGTAGGTCCTGACAGCACCAGGAAGCAGGTATTACAAACTCGTACCCGGTACCCGGGTACGTGTACAGTACCTTGTACTATTGTCGTTGCCGATGTCAAATGGGTACCTTTGAGGACGAAAGATATTTGAATGACCTGTGAAAGGAGACATAATAATATTATTTATTATTTGTAGTCATAGTCAATTGTTGTACCTGGTACAGTTTGAACCAGTTATATAGTCGGGTCCAAGTATAATACCTGTACCTTTCGCGGCAAATCAGTTTCTTTCTACCAGAAACCCGTTCAAGTGTACATACGCTAATTTTTCGTAGAATCATTAGACACGTCGTCAGTTCCTAAGTAATGTAATTTTACTTAATAGATCACGTAGAATCCTACGTGTTGATATACCAGACGGAACATAAAAACTCTCAC